>MVGC01000153.1:0-49596 GCA_003589665.1 Aspergillus sclerotialis | reverse complement strand
GAGCTGTGGTGTTTGGGGTGGGAGGAGGAGTGGGAGAAGAAGGGCATTGTTGGACTGGGGATCTTTAGAGATAGTGAAACAGGGAAAAGGAATGCTTAGGGCGGTGTGACCGAGGAATTGAATATAACATCAGATTCCAAGCTTACAGTTATGCAGCGAGTAATAATAAGAATAATAATCAAAATGGTGTGTAAAGCAATATTAACTAACCGCCTAGGTATCAATCATCGAAGCAGATACGCACACCACCAACCGATTAAATAAGTACCAATTTCTCAAAACCATCACCACCAACCGCAGTCAAGTCGATCGCATACATACGCACAAGTGCCCTATGTACCCAACCGACTTAACAGGTTAGCCATTCTTTATCAAGAGTCCGCTAAGCCTTAGGCTCAACCGACTCCACAGCCTGAGCAGAAGGAGCAGAAAAACTGAGTTTCTTTCCATCCTCCAAATCAGCCCTCTCAAACTGGACGCCACGGCTGAACTCGTTCTTCGTCTTCCAAGCAGGGGTACCAATGTACTTGATACCGGCGGGATCGGTGAAGATTTCCTCTACCTCTTCGAGAGTCTTACCCGATGTCTCAGGGAACAAGAGGAAGACGTGAATAAACATAGCTGTGCAGAATACACCAAAGAGAATGTACACTTTCCATGTGATATTGACGAAAGCGGGAGGAACGAAGTATCCGAGAGCGAAGTTAAACGCCCAGTTTGAGGAGGTGGTGAGAGCGATGGCCTTACCACGAACGCGGAGGGGGAAGAGCTCTGGAGGATAAACCCAACTGACGGGACCCCAGGATACCGCGAAAGTTGCGACAAAGAGATAAGTGCATGCAATGACGGCCTTACTGGGAGCACCGCTGATTTGCCAAGATTGTGCCTCAATACCGTCCAATCCACCAGGAGGAGCGGCCTTTCCGTAAGAAGCCATGAGACCACCGTTGGCGTAGAGCCAGGTCAGCATGCCGAGTGCGCCGAGGAGGAGTGTTGGACGACGGCCCCAGCGGTCGACCCAGAGGAGGGCGGGGATTGTGCAGAAGACGTTAATAACGTATTGAATACTAGACGAGACGAGAAGATTGTTCCCCTCCAGACCGGCCATGGCAAAGACGTACATGATATAGTACATCATGACGTTCATTCCGGTAAGCTGGGACCAGATCTGAGTGAAGACGCCGACGTGGGTGCGGTTAATCATGTTTGGTTTGAAGAGCTCAATGTACGACACGTCTGCGTTGCGACGCTCAAATTCGCACATGCTCTTGATTTCTTCGTATTCACGGTGCACGAAGGGGGAGTTCGGGTCGCCTTTGCCGTGAACGAGGGTAAGCACTGCGTGGCAGTCTTCCCATCTGTCCTTACGGGCGAGCCAACGAGGTGACTCGGGCAGGAACACGAGACCAATGAAGAGCATAATCGCCGGAATCATTTGCAGGCCCCAGGGGAGACGGAAGGCAGCGGTGCCTTTGATGAAGCTACAACCGTAGGAGACACTGTTGTTGTTAGTGGCATATGGTTGAATTCCAACGGCTTAGCTACTTACTAGAACATGATCAAGATACCCCAAGTAATGGCCCACTGCTGGAGACCGACAAGGCGACCACGCTTTGTGGGAGGAGCCTATCGCATGTCAGTAACAATCAGGTCTAGACCAAATCAGCAGTACATACAATCTCAGAAATATAGACAGGGACCTGCGCCGAACAAATACCAACACTAAAACCATTGATAATGCGACCAACGATCAACATGGGAATATTCTGAGAGGCGCAAACAAGAATAGATCCAATGCACCTGCCAAGCATTAGCCCTAGAATCATTACCAGTCAGTGTAGAATTAAAACTCACCAAATAACAGATCCAATCTGGATAGAAGTCTTCCGACCCCAAATATCCGAAACAAAACCAGAAACCAAAGCTCCAAGCCAGGAACCACCCGCCATAGAGGCGGTGATTCCACCTTGGACGTCAGCATGCGGACCGGGGCATTGTCTCGAGCCATCCTCCAGGATCTTGACCTTTCCTTGGTTGAAGTAGCAGAGGTAGGCCTCAGTTCCGATAATAGCGGACATGGACGAGATATCAAAACCGAAGAGGCCACCACCGAAGACGGCGATGGCCGCAATCACGTAGAGGTTGCCAATGAGCATGGCGGCTGGTAGAGGGAACTGCGATGGGGAACTCTGTCTGTGTGTATGTAGATACGAAGCGAGCAAATAGGGAGAGAGAGAAAAAAGGAAAGAATGGTAAAGGAAAGAAGAAAGTAAGGAGCGAAGAAGGAAGAAGAAAGAAGAAAGAAAGACCCAAGGGAAGGAAAGGAAAGGAAAGGAGACGAAGTGACAGAGAGCTGCAACGCCTCGATTTAGTTAGTGACGGAATAAGCTAAGTACAAGTACAGTATTTACTGGTAGGTTTACTCGACAAAACCCCCGAGTAATTTAGACCACGCGATTGGAACGAAAAAGCATCGAACCAAGACCAGCCAGGCGCCATGGCTGACATCGCTTGCATTTATTGGCTTCAGCCACCCAAGGACTGGCTTGGATTGAAACCAGTAAGATCACTACGATAGTTTACTTTGGGATATATTTTAGTATGAATATTTCTTAAATGCTAAACTGATCCCAAGCCAGAATGTGCTTGGCTGACGTGAAAAGGTTCTCCTCATATCTGAAAAGAGGCGAAAATAAAGTGAAATTAGGGTTGATCTAAGTCAGCAACCAACGATGATACACAGATTGACAGACCCAAACACTCACACTAAACCTAATAAAATGGACCTCAATCCGGGGAAATCACCCATCTGACTACTGTAGTCGGTTTTAGTTTTAACTCAACCTGAGCCTGTTTGGACATACGAAGGATCGTCGGCTTAAATGCTTCTTATGGTTTGGCGTTGTTTCGTGGCGTCCAACAGAAAGCCGGTAAATCACCGTTTCTTGGACGGTTGGGCTACCTGGATGATACGGTGACTTGAGCTAACTCGGCTTGCTCGCTAAACTGATGCCACGAGTTTGGTGGCCACATGTTTGGAGGGATCAAGATGCCAGACACACCGAGGACTTGCCTATGCTATTGGTCGGGTTTTAACGGGTCTAGAATACGAAATGAGACTAATATGAGATCGATTCAGGGTTCGGGATGATTGCTATGCTATGCTATGCCATTCGAACGGGGTATTGTCGGTTCTTCGTCTCGTCTTCATCTTATCCAATGCAGACATGCTATGCGTCTTGTATAATTATAAACAAACTCAATGGGTATAATTAGGCGACCAACTCCCACGCTGCAATATAAGCCCAAGCCATCCCGACTCGGCCAGCCTTCTCCCGATATTCCTGCACACTGACCCCCCGGGCGTCCTTGTGATCTCCAAAACTGGTAAGCACCGCTATCTGCGCCTTCTGTCCCGGCGCCCCCAGAATCCTGGCGTCTGCCACATCCACATACCAAAAGTCGCCCCCGCCACCGGCTCCCGTCCCCCGTACATGATTCATGGGGATTCGGTCCTCTTCCCGACCGTCTATCCCATGAATCATTAACAGGAAAAGACCAGGGAGGGCGCGACTGTGTCTTTCTAGGGTCCAGTGTTCGCAGACTAACCCGAATTGGAAGCGAATGGGACCAGGCTGATTAATAGAGATGCGCTTCGTAGCTGGGAGGAATGTACCCTCCCCAATGCTGTGTTTTCTGGCATCGTCGAAAACGGTAGGCTGCTCGGCGCCAAGAGGCGAGTTGGGATTGCCAAGGAGATACTCTTCCCAGCTGATCCATGGGCGGCCATCATCCCGGAAGAATTGGTCCCGGTTAGCGGGGTAGTGTTTTAGCCCTAGCTCATCATTGGTGTTGGTGAACATGGCTGGTTCAAACCGTTTGAGATACGGCTGTCCGGCTCCTTGTACCGCTCCCGCTCCCCACGTTGCGTCTATCAATTTCCATTGTCCGTTGTCAATCTTCACTGCGTTCCACGCATGATTTCCTTCGTACGGGGGTAGACTCGATCCCGGCGCAAGCTCCTGATACCCAAATCCCTTTCCATGGCCCGAGATCACCACGGCTTCCATCCCGGCATGCCGCGCAAGTGCAGCGAACAACTGAGCGTATCCCTCGCACACGGCTAATCCTGTCGCAAGGGTACTACTCGGAGTTGACGGTTTTACATTATTACCGAAAAAGGACCTCACATCGTACTCGATGTTATGATGAAGCCAGGTAAACAGAACCCTGGCTTTATCCGTATGTGAAGGGAACGGTCCCGTCAACTCATTCGCTAACCAGCCCAAGTCGTGAGAGGGCAGAGACTCTCGCGGGAACCGACTCGCATGACTATCCGGTGCCGAGAAGTCCCGGCATTTCAAACAAACCACACTCGTGCTAGGCGCAGTCCACCCATTCGACCCATTCAATCGAGGTTTCGTCGCTTGCAATTTAGACAAATCAGGCCGCGACGCTAGTGGCACAGGCGGCGGCACAGGACTCGGTTCTGGTTCCTGAGAAACACCGTTGGGAACAGAATTTTGATTAGTATGGCATACTTCGCCACTCTTGTTTAACCCTGCAAAGCCAGCTTGCCGGATCTTGTCCACGTCGGCTGATGACGGGGGTGGTGGTGGCAGTTTCCTCCCGGGAGGCTTATTACTCTCTCCATTAGTTCTTTGTGCCTGTCCTTGATCCCTCGAGGGTGTCCGCGGTGGTGCTGGCACCGGCCGACCGGGGTTATTACTTGAGTCACGACGGGGAGGTAAGGCTGGGGGAGGTCGTAAACTCTCGGTACTTTTTGTGCTCGGTGGCTTTGGGCGAGCCGGTAATTTCACATCCTTGGACTGTTCTCTCCTTGGAGGCAATGGAGGTAGATTAGTATCACCGTAAGCGGGGGCTCGCATAGGATGAGCAACCGAATCCGTAGAAGCTGTCGAACCCGTTGTAATCCTCCCGGGACAAGTGGCGGCAGTTTTATACGACGTATCAGAAGCCGCCGACTCAACTGAACTTCTTCGGTAGGGATCAAAAGAGGTCTCGCGTCGCGGGAGGGGAGGAGGTTGAGGTCGTTCCGACGTTTTTCGCGACGGCAATGGAGGAGGAGCTTTGCCTTTTAGTTTATCCCATGATGGAGGAGGCAGAGTGCCCGGTTTTTGACCACTCGATGGAGCCCCGTTAGGTGAAGTGCCGTTGCACGGAGGGGTATTGGCGGTGTTGGTGCGCGCCGGGGTAGGTGGTGGTTGTGGGCGTGGGACCGGCGGTTCAGTGCCATTAGAGGTGTGATTCGCTTGGGCCTGTTTTAAAGCAGCGATTCTCTGCTGGATTGAAAGATGTTGAGGTTCTTCGGCCATGGTCTTTACCACGAGGGATTGTAACGAAGGGAATCCCGTTAATCACAGAACAAACGAAGGTAGTGAACGAGGGACTTCAATTTGCCGGATTGGCGGTTAAAAGGGCGAATTTGGCCGATAAAATCTAGTAGGTTAAGGGATGCATCGAAGTGCCGAGTCATTCACAGCCTCGCTGCCACGAGAGTAGAAGGAAAGTTGGTTGGAAAGAGAGTTGAAACTTGAAAGAAGACCGGGGGAATTTAGAAGATGGAAGCCCCGATATTAGTGGTTGAGCCCCGCAAGGCTGACTTCCGGAATGGAGCCTCATCGGCCCAGAACCCACCATAAACCCACTGTCTATGCTCCTGTCATTTGCTCAGTTGCTACTGGAAGTTGACTCATATTCATGGATTTATCTCGGTTTCAATTATTTAGACATATGAAAGAACTTAATTCCACAGGTGAAAGCGAAAGAAATAGTTGGCAAGTACACAGGAAATATTCACGACCGGCCATATTCAAATATGGCCATTACATATAAACGAAACTCCAAACTTAACCGAACTTGATTGCCTCAAGGGCATACAAGACAATAAGAGAATGTATCACACAAGAGTAAAGAAGGGAAATCATAAGTAAAACCCGAGACGCAGCCCAATGCAGAAGAGAAAAGAAATGGAGGATCTAGGAAACCGTCGCGACGGTAAGACATTCGGCATAACCTACAATTCAACACATGGCATCCTCCGGGGAGGATGGTTAGTCGTCAACATCACTTCGTCCCATGCACATTATCGTGGAGCAAATCTCCGTTCTCGGAATCGTTTAGACAGATTTGTAGAGTAGCAGAGGTTCACCGATATTTTCGACTTCAGGAATGGTACACTTCAAGTCAAAAGCCTTGGCTAGAACAATCTTGAAGATCTGTTTGATGTTAGTCGAGTGCTAGGACGATCGAATGAATGCTGACCTTCTGGACATTGATACTGTGACTGGTGCTGCTGAAGATCAAGCTGGCTTTCATCGCCCTCGCAAACCGTTTGGCCTGGAGAGTTAGCACATATGTTGGTAGCATAACTAAAAGATGAGCATACCTGAATCGAGATCTCTTCTTGATCTTCACGAGGGAAATTGACAAAATGATCATATTTTGTCCCAATTAAGAACGGAATAGCTGTCTTGTTGAACCCACGGCCTTGACGGTACCACTCCTTGATTGAATTGAGTGTGCTTTTCCTAGTGAGATCGAACATGAACAAGATAGCAACAGCATCATTGCACACTAGAGGAAGCATGTTAACGAACTCCCGCTGACCGCCGAGGTCCCAGATTGAAAAGGTAATTTCCGTATTACGGATGGAAATTGTCTTTTCCATGAAGTTGACCCCTTCCATCATCAGTAACACTACCTCCACAAGAATCATTCGACTCACCCAAAGTTTGAATGTAGTCCTCATCCCAGTTTCCCTCAACATATTTCACCATCAGACTAGTTTTACCAATTTGAGCATCTCCAACCATTCCAACTTTGATCACAACACTGTTCTTCGCTGGTGGGTTTCTCTGGCTAGGTTCAAGGTGTTGCTGAGAGGTAGGATGCCGTTCGGTTCCACTGGACAGGCCCGAACTTGGCCTAGACATCGCAGGTGGCGGCGGTTGGTAGTTTATGGAGGTGGAGGTGAGGCGAGCTTGTTCAGCTTCTTGGGGAGTGGGTTGGCGAGCAGGCATGCTATACTCAGCAGGACGGGAGGAATATTGGGCGTAGGAGTCACTACTATATCCATTGTGGTAACTTGGTTTGGGCTTCGTGTCCTCCGTCGACACCATTCTGAAATTTTCGGAAGGAGTGTGGTCAATGCTCTGCTGGTGCTCTTGCGGGAGCTGTTGCTCTTGTGGAAGAGGCTGCTCTTGCGGGGGTGGTTGAGGAGCCTGCTGTACTTGTGGGGGTTGCTGTACTTGCGAGGCCTGCTGGTCGGTAAGGGTAGTAGTGTCGGTGACGGGCTGCTGTGGCGCATCCATTTTGAACGAGGTGATGATCAATTATATTCTCCGAATGCGACCTACCGATAACATAAACAGTTGAGCGGCTGATAACCCGATGAGTGGGGGAGCCTGAACATACCGATCCAGAATGGGAGTCAGAGTGAAATCTCAAAAGGCTTCATCAGACCGGCTCAATGAATACACAAAGGATGTCTTTCTTGGAGGTTATAGACTTGGCATGCGACCAATGCGGGCTGTCCAAGTCAAAGAGAGTGTGTCGAGGTCTTTGGATGTTCTCTTGGCAGGGAGACAGATGACGCAGTAAACAGATGCACTCAACAAACGACTGAGAGGAGACCCAAAATACCAGTCTCCAAGGAAAGATTGAGCATTAAATGCAAAGATAAGTAAATTCAAGCAAGCAATCAACGATAAAGAAAGACCAGGAGGAAAGGGAAAACACAGCCGCTGAAGTCCCGATCAGCTGGGCGCTAATGCTGCCGATCGCGCTATTCCCTTATTGGTTTAGCGCGAATTTGGCGGAGAAGAAAAAAAAAGTAGTCAAATCCAACATGAAAATAATCTGTTTTCACTGTGTACTCCGCTGCGCGACTGGCTCGTTGACAGTTTTGTGAGTTCCAGAATTCATTGAAAATGTCCAAAAGATCTGCCGATGCTACTCAAGAGCAATCGGTCTCTCTCAAGGCTGGAGAGCGACCAGTTGCTGATGCCCCTCCAGATGAGGTGGGGGAGTTTGAAGATGAATTCGAAGACGAATTCGAAAGTGAAGATGAAGTTCTTGAGGCTGGTGTAGATGGGCGTCCTGATGCTGAGCGTGAAGAGGAAGAAAAGGGTATGTATTGGTTTAAATATAGAATACGGTGCCTTGGATCGTCTGTATCTGTACAGACAGCACTGACAACAGGACAGATGCAATGGAAGTTGACCAGCAGACCTTCATTCCCGGGAGGACGAAACTTGATACCAACGAGGTTCTTTCACCTGACCCATCTACATACGACATGTTACATACTCTCAGTACCCCATGGCCCTGTCTATCCTTCGACATCGTTAAGGATTCTTTGGGCGACAATCGAAAAACTTACCCAGCGACAGTCTATTCAGTGACAGGTACACAGGCAGAAGGTAGCAGAGCGAAGGAGAATGAACTATTGGTTTTCAAGATGAGCGGATTGAGCAAGATGGAGAAAGAGAATGCCGAGGATTCGGAAAGCGATTCGGACGACGAGGACATGGGAGAACCAATCCTCGAGTCCAAGGCTATCCCTCTTGGATCAACTACAAACCGTATCCGTTGCCATCAGACTCCTTCGCAGTCTGGCGATTATTCCAAGCCGCCACAGACGATCACTGCGACCATGCTCGAAAACGCTCAAGTTGTTATTCACGATGTCACTCCCCACCTTACTAGCTTTGACATTCCTGGTACTGTGCTTCCTCCTTCCGCTTCGAAACCACTTTCTACCCTTCGAATGCATAAGTCAGAAGGCTATGCGTTGGACTGGTCGCCGCTACATCCACTTGGAAAGCTTCTGACTGGTGATAACGACGGGTTAATCTACGTTACAACGCGCACCGAAGGTGGAGGATGGGTGACAGACACACGACCTTTCACTGGGCACACATCATCTGTTGAAGAATTGCAATGGTCCCCCAATGAGAAGAACGTTTTTGCATCCGCCAGCAGCGACGGAAGTGTGAAGGTGTGGGACGTGCGATCCAAGTCCCGGAAGCCGGCAGTGGATGTCAAGGTGTCCAACACAGACGTGAACGTTATGAGTTGGTCGAATCAGACATTCCATCTTCTAGCGACTGGCGCGGATGATGGACAGTGGGCTGTTTGGGATCTGAGACACTGGAAGCCGACCTCGGCCACCCCATCATCCCAGATCAGCCCATCTCCAGTTGCATCGTTCGATTTCCACCGGGAGCCTGTCACAAGTATTGAATGGCACCCGACGGATGATAGTGTTGTGGCTGTTGGCTCGGCCGATACCGTCACGCTCTGGGATCTGGCTGTCGAACTTGATGACGAGGAGAGCAAGGCGGCTGGTATGGCAGACTTGCCCCCTCAACTTCTCTTTGTGCATTACATGGAGTCGGTTAAGGAGTTGCACTGGCAGGCGCAGATGCCAGGTACTGTCATGGCCACTGGCAGCGGCGGATTTGGGTAAGTTTACAATATTACTTTTTTGAGCGTAACTAACTGTCCACAGTGTTTTCAAAACTATCAGCGTTTGAGGAATAGAGTCGCCCTTCGATCTATGCACTATACCACAGTGTTTCTACCTGAAAATATATAGACACGGAAATACATACAGAATTGAACGAATGTTTACGACAACGAATTCAGCATGTTCACAAACCAATGGTCAATATATCTTCCAGTAGTCATCTGAATCCAGATGACTTTGTGTACTCGATTCTGTTCAACACGTCTTTGGCTATTGTGGCATCGCAGCCGGCCATCTCGCGCATGGCCAAGCTCTGAACGTTTTAAGAGGGCAAATCGTCTAATGTACTTCTCCTAGTGAGCGATCAGTCGGCAAAATAATCATGGCAGTCCTAGCCAGAGTGACGAAAATTCTCGTATTGGAAGGCCTTTGGACCATTATGGCCCCGTTTCCCTGTTGTTCTCCCTAACCTCCCCTTGCAAATTTCTAGTGCAATCCATCTACATAGGAAAACATTCAAGCTACTACTCCTACCTTCAACTTCGTTCGTCGCACAATGTATGAGCTTATTACCGATGATCTCGAGATTCTTGCGATGCTGATCCCTATAACCCTGTAATAGCTAAATCTAACGCCGGTATACTAGAAGCCCTTCTGGCTTACCGTGTCCAGTGCAGAAGATCACCTTGAGTGGAAACGTAACTGGCTACAGCACTTACGTTTCTGTCGCCTATTACATCTGCCACCTGCGCGCATTTGCCACATAACGTCTGTCTCCTCTTGGACGTAGGACCCAATCCAAATGATATAGATTTTGTGAGTATAGCAGAGTCTTCAGTCCGGTATATCCATGATCGCCATTTCCAAGCCAACATCGCCAGCTTCGCGGCGTGTGAATCTCTGGCTATAGTTCTGGCAGATGCATAACAGAAAGAAATAAGTCACTAAATATACCCGTTGACTCAGGCAGAACTTGATGAGCGGAGGCATGGCTTTCTGGGTTCTGGACGGAGTCGACTGTTTCTGCGTTAAGACTACGGGTTCGCAGGGTTTTAACAGTGCTAGAAACTACTAGTAAGGTTGAAAATCTGGAGGTCCTCGATCTCCTACGTGCCGTTGGAGAGTGCATCTGCATAGGCGCAGGAAGTCTCGTTGGATGAGACGCAATTTCAAATCGAAGACACGGATTTATCGATATTCCAGACCAAATAACGTGGATGGGAATATCGCTTTGCATTACTGGCATCTTAAACAGCTACAGATGCTCCGATTGCGAGGTTTCCTGCTGGTGATTACATGAGCTCAGATACAATCGTCTTCCTCGATAAAACAGCCAGAAAAGATAATGCGAGATACCTAGGTAGCATTAAATTAGCAACCTATCTAAGTATTATCCAACAAGCAAGCCGGGAGGCATAGATCACTCCTCCGTCGCTATTTCCTTCCTCAACTGCTTGAGCCATCGTCTAAAGCCACCAAACCCAAAATAGGTGAGGTGACTCAATGGCCACCAGGCTAAAGCAAGCTATTCCTGCAGGACGGGATACTTAGCGTCTGTCTAAGCCACTAGACTCCCTAGCAAACCACACTAAATCTGCACATTAGCCTAGAAGCGCGACGATGACGATGCGCTATTTATTTCGACGAGTTATTCTCTCTTTGCAAGCCTAGACACTTGCAAGTGTCTTGGCTAGTAGATGGCTGAATTTCCTGCAAACCTACTACACAGCCTACGGGAGTCTATTTGCTAGGGTGTACATCGCAAGGGCCATAGCCCAAAAGAGCAATTCGAGAATACCTAGGTAGCTAGACTACAGTACAGTAGACTAATCGGTCCCAGCCTGCATTTCAAGCTGTCCGAGCTACTAGTTGCATAGCATGCCCGTTTCTTTCGTGGGGGTTATGCACTGTAGATACAGGTACCTTCCACCTGACCTTGTACAGAACTAGGGCATGTCTGCTTTCTACTATTCATCCCACACTGCAATCATCGTGATATTGGATCGTCGGCAAACTTGGAATTTAATTAGTATGGATTTAGTCTCGCCGAATATTTACCGATTGTCAGCCTGGATGCAAGATTGATCACTTGAGACAAATGGGTCTGGTAGTAAATGACTTGCAGATGCCACGATGGGATAGATGACTTGCAATATACATATCCTGGATGTATACTGAACTAATGGATCTAAGTGTCTCGGGGATCGAGAATTGTGTCAGTCTATCTCGCTTAGAGTCTACTCTGTATACAGTCTTTTAACTGCCTGTCTGCCTAGCAATTCGTAAATATAAATCTCCAGCAAAACCATACGTATGTATGGGCTTACAACCTAATTTTTGGTATCTGTCGACAATATTATTGCTACAATCACGATCATCATCGACCAACTTACTCCAAACCTAAGTAGCAAGCAGTGTACCTCGGCCATCACCCACGCCCTATCAGCGAACTTGCCAACCCACCACACTAACACGCGCTAAACAACCTTGACATCCCACTTACCAATAACATACTCTGCCAAACAATACAACTAATGCATCTAACGTCGTCAGATCGGGTTTTCTCCGGTTAATCCTCTATTATTCACAGGAGGGCTGGAAATATGTATTTTTGTGTGTGCATAATTACGGCTGTATAGGAAGTCTACGCAAACGTAAGATGCTGTATCTAGATAGTGGACCAGGTGGGCTTTGTAGAAAATAAAACTGGGGCTGTTGAGCTGGTACCAACGGAAGTATACATTTAAGCAATATAATTACCTACTCTGAGTACTCTGGTTTTTGTACTTTGAAGGGATAACTTAATCGCTAACAATAAGCTCTGTACTGTAGGTAGTATGCAAAAGTCAAAGTCAACAAGTCCAATAGTACAAAGGAGACTCGGAAATCCTTCCAGCTACGGTATTACAGAAAGCGGAATAATTTCCATCTGTAACATTTAGGGCGCGGATCGGCGCCGGCTCAGCCGCTGCTCCACCGTTGACTTGGGCTCCATCCAAATTGGAGACAGAGTGTCTGACAGCCAGGTACGGAGCAGCCGAAAGAGATAAACGGAGCTTGGAAATCGAGACAACGTCTATGCTCTGCATCAGTGATCTGCATCATGCGATGTGTTTCTAACAGTAGATTGGCTGGGAGTTTGTACAGAGTCTCGAAAGGAGTAAGCGAAGGAATAAGTCGCTTGGCTGAGGTCATGGCAGGGACAAGACAAGGGATAGGACGAGGAACCGAGAAAAGCTATTGAAGAGAAAATAAATCACCTATATTCGGGATCCCTGTGTAAGGAAATGTTTCGCGATTGGCAGAGACGTTTCCGATAATATGTGTATGACAGACATCGGATGAAGCGAGATTAGCCGTTAGCGAGAGGTACTAGTAGGTCAAGGATAACAGAAGATCTGCTGTGTCAACCTGTCAAGTTGTCCAGCATTCAAAGCCGGGGTTAGCAATTAACCCATGCAGCCGACCCAACGAGCGCAGAAATCAAAATCAAAGAAGCTAAATATCCGATCATCATGTATCAATTAGGTGCATAGCAACTTGCGACTTGTTATCTGACTTGCGCAGGTGCGGGTGGTAACTGCGGCCTGTACTTTCTGTAGAATCCCCAATGTACTCAGAGTAGATTGCTGTATGGTACCACTCCAATTCATCCCATGAACATAAACTATCTCATTTGAAATTCCGTGCATGCTGTCTTGCACGACTAGCGCTGAGCAAGGGCCAGCTAGCGGCCTGGTCCACGCTCTTCGTGCATAATTCGGAAAATTCCTGTACCACAATGGCCACTCGTGCTATACCTAGGTATCAAGTGGACAAGGGCAGCCTATGAGGTGTTTTCACCTAGTCAGAGGAGAAATTGTCTGCAGGACATCTGCAACGGTGCTGTGCATGGACTCTACCCGGTATGCATACTAACAAGGACATAGCTAATAACCGAATTAGGCAGCTCCGTTTTGGTGAAAATCGTTGGTCAACTAGCTCGCAGGTCAGGTCTTTGACATGCCTAACTTACTGTTACAGAACGGAAAAATGGCCCGGGACATCGAGCCGTGTTTCACTCAAGGCAGGTCATCTGCGATATCTGAGTGTAGTCTGATTGCAATTTTTAAAATGAGGTGAGTCACCTAGGGGTTAGCAATCGAAGATTGTTCCGAATAGACTTCGTGAGTAGAGCATCCTATTTAAGATTTAAGGACGAGGATTGGATACACGCTCGTGTCGAGCATTTCCTGGCTGGTCGGTGCTTATTCACCCCCACATGGCCCTAAGATGACGGGAAGTCTGTGCGCTATGCCAGATAGATAGTGCAAGCCCTGGTTATCCTAATTATCTCAGGGCAGATGAGACTGAATTTATCAGGCGAAATTAAGGACTTGATATCACAGACCCTCTTCTGTATTTGTGGGAAATGTGTGGATTTTCGACGTAGTCATGTACAATAATTGCCGGGTATTTCTTACTAGTCTCTTCGGCCCTATTCGGCGCGTGTGGGACTTCGAGCACTGTCACGATCGTTGTCAATCAACTCTCAAACTGTCGCCTGAGACTTGAAGGGTGGTAAGTTCATGTACAGTGAAGTCCAATCAAACAATCAGCGCCATTCAGTCGGTCTTCCGCCGATGATACCAGATTTGGCTAGACGGATATGATGCTGATAAATCCCTCGATATTAACGGTATGGTCGGTGGGAACAAGGCCTGGACTGACTCTGAATTGGAAATATTTATCGTCCATCGAAATTCTGGACTTCTCTAGTGTTGGTGCTTTGATAATAGCGTGCATTGGCCTGCGGATACTAAATTTTAGCGTGTTGACAACCTGTTACATTACTTGAAAAGGAAAATTGGCGGAACTTGGTCTGTCTTGTTTCCCTGAATTCCGCTGAACAAAATTAGATAACCTTAGGTGTCGGGCCAACTAAAAATCAACTGTGGATGGTTTGCTTCTTTTATTGTCCCCTGGCTCGATTGTTAGAAGCAGATAGACTCCTGGTCGATATGATTTTATGCCTGGATCTAGTTAATAGACATGAACAGTGAGTGGTAGTATTCAAATGATCTCAGCTGTTGGTTGTATCCAAACTTAACTGATCTACCACTCGAATCACCCGGATTTGAAATGTTCAATTTCCCAATCGTGTCCTCCCATGCCCATTTACCTTCCAGATGAAGGTTAGTGGCGGCCCGTAGATAGCAACCATATTATGCCCAGCCGCAACAAATTGCTCCAAATATGGCGAGAGGCTAGGGACGCACCAATCAGGCGTCGAGCAGGTGAACTCAAAATCGCCAGGCTAGCCACCATTAAAGTCAGAAACTAGAGAGCACATGGTGGATACAAGACCCAAGTTACCACGGGACATCAGGACGACCTGCTGAACGATGGCAAAAAGCTGGTTGATGTTCTAGAAGATTTACTTTCCTGGGGACGTTTCAGGGGACGAGGCCGGAATCTGGAGAAGCCAAGGTGCGTTATGCCGGAGATATGCCCAATAAGAGGGACAGCGGCGGCTGGGGATGGGGGACCCACGTAACCATGGGTCCGAGCCAAATCCCAAGCAAGTAGCCAGTCTTTCTAAAGAGATGTTCCGGCAGTAGCAACAGCCGTGGCGAAGATTCTGCTGGATAAGTTGATTAGCTAACTTTAAATCTTTCTATCCAAACTGAAGAGAAATGGAACTGACTGTGAGGAGAGACGATTTCAAGCAACTTCAGATACTGGCCTGAGTAAGAATGTATGTAGAAGCGGAAAGGACGGAGTAGCAAGCAATTCAAACTGGGGCCAATCCAGAGCAATTAGGATAAACTAAGGCCCACTCAAGCGCAAGTCTTGACTGGAACAGGGCAAAACGGGACCATCCGCCACCAGGTATGAGGTAAGAGAGGCCATTCCCACCGAATGAAGGAGAGGCGAGAAAATGTCCCTGGTTGGGTCTGAAACCGGGGGTGGAGTCAGGTGGGCATCACGAGTCTGGGGTTTCAAAGTTTCCCTGCGTCATTTTTTACTTACTGGTATTTGGTATTGTTGGGGTTCCTGATTACTGAGCATTACTCATTCTTACAGTAACGGACAATAGGTACATACAACGACCTTTGGCTGGTAGACTGAGTATCACTGCATTTGTACTCTGATCTTTTTGTCTTATTTAATAGGATTTCAAATACTAATACTCATTAATACTAACCATGAGAAGTCCTAAAGGGTTTTTATTTTTGTTTTTATTTTTATTATTTTTTATTTTTTTACAAGTCCGTTACTCGGCTACTAAATATACCGGAAAAGTCATCGGCAAAGACGGTAAACCAATAAATAACAAGAGTCCACCGTGTGCAGACACAAAAGTAGAAAGATATCCGGGGTTCCGATATTTCCGTATTATAACCACTTTTGTGACGAGGATGTGGGGCATTTCCCTACTCTGATCCTGTCATGGCCCATGCTTTCTATACCGCTAGTCCTATATAGGCTAGTGTGGTTTCTTTTAGTGGGCTGACCCACGATTCGTTAGCTGTAGCCAGACGCAAGCAATCCAGTCTTACCACCACCAACCAACCAACTAACTTAACTACTTTGACTGCCTTTACTACGAACTACCTCTCCTACCACCATCGGAGGCAATCCCATCCCATCTCTTCCGTCGCCTCTTATTCTTCATTCTTTTGTTTCGGTCCTTGCATTTTACTGTATTATCTTATCTTGTTCTACTAAACTACTGTATCACCTCTATATGCTTCTCATCTCATTGAATTACAGCTACCAGCCTTCATAATCGGTTACACCCGGCTGTCTATTAACTCGTGTTGTTGGTCGATTCCTTCCGGTCCCTCTTCAATCTATCAGTCGACCCAAGGCAACTCCCACATTGATCAATGGATGAGTACTGCTGTATATGAAGTCATTCCACTGTCCTTTCCCACGTTTCGCACTTGTTGAGTAAGTCGAGATCCTCAATATCCCCTGGATCAACCAAACCTTAACTCCTGCTGATGCCGGTGTTTTTGTAGTCGACGAGATTATATCGCCACTTCGATCGAGAACTTTTGCCATCCAGCTGACCGTTCCTGAGTCCATTTGGGTTTAAATCTCATGGTTATCTGAACATCAATCACTTATCCTCAACTGCAAGTCTGGTCAGTATACTTTGCATTGTATTCTCTTCCCTTGTTGCGAGCGTCATAGAAGCGTACTGACCGGAAGTTGTTGGACAATAGGTTACCAATGCGAAGCATAGCATTGCCTTGAGAGTTCTCGTTCTGTCACCTTTCCGATATCATTGTGACGCTTTCTTGTGCCTACGAATATCGTTGCCTTTGCTTCAAGCTTCGTTCTTCTTCAACCCTCACCGTGTCGCAGAAAAACTCAATTCAGTCGCTCGGACCAGTAACTCGATTCTGGTTCCCGGGAAAATAGTGAGCTATTAGGATGCTACTAGGAGATATGGTGGGCAAAAGTTCGGGCGGTAGCCCTAAGATAGACGATTTAGCAAGCATCAGTGAGGTTCCCGGCGATATGCCTGGTGAGTTCTGATTGTGATGACTGTTCATTTTCCATCCCTAATATAATACCTGCAGCACCTTCGGCAAAGGAGGGTACCAAGAAGTCGGATACGAATGGTCACTCCGGAACGAATGGCAACATTCCGCCACCCAAAACTGACAAGCCTCGGCCACATGTTTGCACGACTTGCGGTCGATCTTTTGCACGGCTGGAACACTTGAAACGCCATGAACGTTCGCATACAAAAGAGAAGCCGTTCGAATGCCCCGACTGCTCGCGTTGCTTTGCCCGTCGAGATCTTCTTCTCAGACATCAGCAGAAATTGCACATGACCACGACCCCATCATCGCGCCCAAGAAATGGCCGAAGAGAAAGTACTGGCGCTGCGACCACCGGAACTAATCGTGTTCGCAAGAACTCCATCGCAAGCAATTCAAACGCGATGCGCCCAAGAGCTAACACGATCAGTCATGTTGATGGAAGTGCTTTAGGTATTGTCAATTCCGACAATCATCCGCCGGCGGCATCTGGGACCCCGAGCCGTGTGCGTGGCCATGGCCATTCCTATCACCCCAGTCTCGGATCGAGTATCGATTTTCATCGGACTCTCAACTCAGGCCACCATCCAGTGAATGGTGTTTCCAAGATCGAAACAACTGGGCTACCATTTGAATTATCCGGTGGACTTCGTACCGCTCCGGTCTATGGTAATTTCGAAGTTGGTCTTGGGGGAATGTTCTTTGGCCAGGGAAGCACGATAAACCCGGCCCAGCTTCACTTCGGTGGCTCCCCACATGGCTTTGGGAATGACTCGCCTTCTTCCCCATTTAACCATCCGGCCCACTCCATGGCCACCACAGGAGACCCGATGATGGAAGATGACGCGAACTTCGATTGGATGAATGGATTTGACCCCTCGATCCCTTTTGGCCATAGTAACGAATCAGCTATCGATGGGTCTTCGCCGTCTGCAATGAGTACGGGTAGCCAAAGCGGAATCAGTGAAGCCATGGTGGATGGTTCAAATCGTCTTTCCATGTCTTCAGCTGGGTGGCACACCCCGTTCCTTTCGCATACGGCGGCTCCTTCGACTCATATCTCAATGGACTATTCTTCCCCGCCCTATAACGATTTAGGTATTCCACCAGAGACAGTATCTCCCAAGTCCCTGATGGCTCAGAATCCATTTTCGGAGACGTATGCCACCCCTCCTTCCATGACGTCGGTAGGCCAACCCATGTTGGGAGGACACTCGCACAGTATGTTTTCATCTTCCATGGCAACCAATGGAGAATATCCTAATCCTCTCAACTTGCCTTTCGCGAATAGTGCCTTTCGAAACCAGCATTCCCCAGCCTCCACAGATACCTTTACAGACTCAACCCGACAGGCTCTATTAGCCAGCATGACGCAACCGACGGGCATTAATCACCGGAAATACTCTCAGCCAGCAAATGGATTGTTGAACAGTCGCGAGTTGTTTGCTCGGTCTATTGGCTTCAACAGCACTGTTCAACTACCAAGCACTTCGGACATGCAACGCTATATTTCTACTTATATCACTTATTTCCATCCCCACCTGCCGTTCCTTCATATTCCGACTCTCAATTTCCAGGCTCCTGAATATACAAACAACTTGCGAACACCAAGCGGTCATCTAAATTTGAGCTCCACCGGTGTTGCCGGTGGTGGTGGCTGTCTGATTCTGTCTATGGCTGCAATCGGTGCCCTTTATGAGTTCGATACAGCCGCGTCCAAAGACCTTTTCGAAGCTGCTAAAAAGATGATCCAACTTTATCTCGAGGAGCGACGGAAAGCAGATATGTCGGCCGCACTGAGTCGGTCGAACCCCGCCCGCGACAATTCTGTACATAACACTCCACTCTGGTTGGTCCAGGCGATGCTTCTGAACGTGATATACGGTCATACCTGTGGCGACAAAACATCTGCTGATATTGCTAGCACGCACTGTGCAGCGCTAGTTAGTCTTGCCCGGCAGCCGATTTGACACATCACGTGGATGCCAAGAACCTTCCGCAGGACTATATAGGCGCTGCTCTTAATGGAAATGATCAGGGTACAAGCGCTGATTCCGACCACTGGAGTCCGCCTTCATTCGGTCCGCCCAAGGAGCGTAGAGACTGGTTGGACTGGAAGATAGTTGAAGAGAGAAAGCGCACTCTCTATGCTATCTTCTCGCTGTCTAGTTTCTTAGTGTCAGCTTATAATCATGCACCAGCTCTCACCAATTCAGAGATTCGCCTTGATTTGCCGTGCGCTGAAGACCTCTGGGCGGCTGAGTCGCCTCAAGCTTGGAAGAAAATGGGAGGCCACTTAGCTTCAAAGCGAGGGTTGTCGTTCTCATCTGCTTTAACAACTCTCTTGACAGCCAGTCAACGAGAACTCCACGCTCAGCAGTCGACTCAACTTTTTGGAACTAACGGATCTCAAGAGGACCTATCAACTGCCGATTTGAAGCCCAGCACGTTTGGTTGTCTTATGCTTATATACGCTTTACACAACTATATTTGGGAGACACGCCAAAGGCATATGGGACGGCAATGGACTGCTCGGGAGACTGATGCCATGCAAGCACACATTGAACCCGCGCTAAGAGCATGGCAGGCCGCATGGGCGAGCAACCCAACCCATAGCCTGGAGAGACCTAATCCTTTTGGTGCGGGACCTTTGTCTGCTGATAGCATACCGCTTCTGGATCTTGCCTATGTTAGGTTGTTTGTCAACCTTGGACGGTCGAAGGAGGCCTTCTGGCAACGGGATTGGAATGCAATGTCAGATGAGCTGGCAGGTGGAACTGAAATAGTCCAGCAAGGAGACGACATTACTCCCGAAGTGCTAGATCCGTCGATGAATGATGCCCTTATCCAACTCGGCAACCGGCGCGACTCTGTGGCAGATCTTGGTGTAGGGGGACTTGCTATTTCCAAAACCACCTCCGAGGAGCACCCGGTGCAGCCATTTTCAAATGTGTATCACCCTATCCAGTCCAAACGCGAAAAACATTTGCGAAAGGCTGCATTCTACGCTGCTGATTCAATCTCCATGTCCGACCAGCTAGGAAATACTTTTGCAGAGTTTACGTGCAGAGATCTTCCCATTCAATGTGCTATGTGTCTTTTCGATTGTGCACAGGTCCTTGCGGAATGGATAACCACTGTCCAAGAACGAGTTGGGCCTCATCTTGGTGTCTTGGGACGCGATGATGTTGACCTGACACAGGTTCCCGGCATTATGCTATTGGAAGATGAAGATGGTAAACTTGTGGATAAGATTAAGGAGATCCTTTCGAGCGTCGAGGCAAAGTTGCAACGGGAAGCCCAAAACAGTACTTCCATGTCCGCGCTTAGTGTTTTGCAGCGACTTCCAAGTGTGGTAGAAGGAGGCTATGGTTGTAAGATCTTGATAGCCACAGCAAGCCTTCTTGATAGGGCTGGTGTTTGGCCAGGTTAGTCCGTTTCTTGACTTTCTGATGTGTCATGCTGACTTACCTTTTTTTTAGTGACCAAACTCATGGCTCGTTCTCTCGAAGCACAAGCTATGCGACTGAAGGAGCGTGCTGAGAAGTCGGTGTCTTAAGGCTATATCATCGGAATGTTTGCCCTTTACTTGCGACTCAAGGTGAGACGGCAATACCTCTGGAACTATAGTCGTGTCGGTTATGATACCCTGGCCATTCTCTTGAATACGTATAGCTCTCACCATATATGGCCTGTCACTACAGAACTTCGGCTTTCCTCGTCAAGTCTATTACACTCGTTTTATCGGAGCCATGGTGTTAGTCTGAGTGAAATTGGCCTTTGTATATGAGAAATGTTTTCTATGTATATTTTATGACCCTACGGCTTTCTGCTTCCTGTTCACATGCTTCAGCCTTCGGAATGACCTGTCGACCTACATTCGTCAACGGCAAATGGATAGACAAAACAAGAGGGATATGCGCATAAAGGTGTATTATTGGTTTTAATACTGATTCGGACACCTTTCGCATAAACATCTCAGCTCCGCTTGACGAGATACCGCTGGAGCTTTACAGTTTCTTTTTTTTTCGAGGCGATTACAATTACCGCCTATTATTTATACGTTTAGTCTGCGGACGTTGTTGCATTCCAGAATACCGTCCTATTCGATCAACAGTGGCCGGTTACTTTGATTACGTGCGGCTCGAGTTAAGACTGTTATGGCCCATTCAAATTATTATATATCAGTTGCGGACGATGTTTCTATTCTATCTAAATATGATTATGCGATATGACCTATTTATTCCCTTGTTCTCACTGCACCTCTTTCTTCCCGCCTTGCGCGTTCGAGTATTACAATGACCCTTTGTCTTTGTTCCAATTTCTGTTTATGTATCCTGCCTTGTTATTGTTTTATGCAAAGAATGGAGCGGACGTTGGGGGAGATACCCAAATTTATTTTATGAGGGGAGTCGGTTGGTGTCATCGTTTGGGAGGTATATATTTATATCGTTGAGTCTATTATGAATGATACGTTGAGAGTATTTCGAGTTGATTTTGTGTTATGTACTTATGTTCTTGTATATATTTGATCAGCGCTTGATTATATGGAATGAATCATATTTAGTATGGTCATTCTTTCCTTAGTTGTCGGACGGTAATGCTGGTTAGTAGGTATGTACTTTAGAATGGCTTGTCAGGCAGGTAGAGTAAGTCTCCTTTCTACTCATCAAATATCGAGTCCCAGCATACGTTAAACCGCTTATCCCATGCTATTCTCGAACATTTTATTTATCCTATGAACCGAATGCCTCTAATTATACAAACAACCTCTCGAACGAATACTTCCCAACCTGCTTTCTCCTCAAAAGCCCAATCTCCCGTCCACTTCTAGGCTTAACCTCTCCGGTCGACTTCATCACCTTCGTCTGACTAACAGCCGGCGTAGGTGCCTTAAGCGATAATGGAAGTATCTTGCCCGCAGAATCACCGTCCGCACCATCTTCTCCGCCTGCAGAAGTAAATACCAGAAGTTCTGCACCGTTGAGCTTTTCCTTCCGGACAAGATGGGAACGTTTAGATTCAGCATGAGCCTCGGCGGGTTCGCGGGATGACTTCTTGGCCTTTTTAGAGGAGACGGCCTTGCTAGAGGTTTCCTTATTAGAAGAGATGTCCTCATTCGAGGAGAAAGTGTCTGCGAAGGCCATGTATTCCTTGAGTATTCCCTTGAGGAAAGTAGCCTCTTCGACCCCGGCTAATGCGGCAGAGATTTCAAATTTCATGTCCGCTATAAGATCGGCATCGGGTTCGAGGTCTGAGCTGTTTGCGCTTATCCAACCCGAAGGTCCAATTGCGTCGATGGATGCAGAAAGGAGGTCGGTTATTGTCTTTAGATCGAGTTTGGGCTTGGTCTGGCTGGGTATTATTGGGGTCGGGGGGTTCTCGGTGAAACGTGCTATGTAGCCGCCCGTAGCGAGGGAGAGGCGTAGGTGATGAATTAAGGAAACGAGTTCTCCTCTTGAGAGGGTGGAACGGAGGGAGTTTGTAATTGAGGAAATCGGATAATCGTGTAGTTTTTGGAGATTTGTGTTTAGTCCACGGAAAGTTACTGCTAAGCTTGTTTGGAGGTCCGAAGATATTAGTTCCATACTGGTTTTGGAGTTGTCTTCGGCGCCTGAAGTTATGGCTTTGGCCGTTTCTTCTAGCGTCGTGGAGTAAGAGCGTGCCTTTCCCAGGAATGCTCGAAGTCCGTAGGCTAGTTCATCAGTGTCGGCTGGGGCTGGGCCTTGGAGGACGACGATGAGTCGGCGGAGGGATGGGTCTGCATCGATTAGAGCCTGGGAGAGTGATCCTGTTGGGAGTCGTGGTAAAATGCGAGGCTTGAAGGATCGTCGAACCGCAATTTCCACGTTGCTAGCACACAGATAGCCTAGTTGGACTAGCCAGTTGATGGTAAGTTTCGGCCATAGGTCTACGGAGAGACGGAATGATGGCGATGATGACATTCTTTCGTCGCTGGTGGTTTCTTTCCACGAGAAGATCTTCGATAGTAGCAAGATGGGCAGTTCTGGATGGATGGGCTGGGATGTGGGTAACAACTGGGTGCCGAAATACTCCTTGACTGTACCATCAAAGCGGTCGGCGTCCTTGGACTTTTTCGATGCTTCCAGGCCATTCATAAGTTGGTTCCATTTATCTGCCTCTGCAGAAGTGAGGGCAAGCTGCTCCTCTGTGCGTCGCCGTTTCGATGGCGTCTCTGATCGGGCATCACACAAGCCAATTCCACGGCCAATAGCATCAATCAAGAGACCATCTCTTGGTCGCTTAAAGGACGAGCCAAACGCAGTATTTGACGGGGACAAGTCGAACGCAAGTAAACTGCTTCCCTTCGAAGCCACCGCAATTCCAAGTTTTGCAAAGTAGCCGATGAAAGCTGTTTTCTCAGATGAAACACTGGCCTGTATGTCACCAACGGGGATACTGCGCTGGACTGACTGGTACTGCGTATCGTATAAGGCGATGAGCGACTTCCCTGCTCCAATCACGGTTTGCGGGGAAATACGCATGAGGGAGGAAAATTGTTCGCCCTCAAGGATAAACTGCGAAGTCACGGTCGGAGAGTATTGAGAAAGGTCGAAGTTTATGAATCCTTGCTCGAAAGAAAGATTCAACCCTGCTGATCCGGAATGGAAGTCCCATCGCACGCCCCGGCTCTCCAGTGTTTCCAGTCCGTCGACTCCAGGCATGTTCACAGTCAACAGATGCCTCATTCGCTGACTTTCATCGACAGCCAAGCCACTTGCAGAAGCGTTTGCGGGAACTGAGAACATCTGTACTTTGACATCATTAGGGGAAATTCGTTCTGAGTTGGCCGGGTGTGAAACCAGCAACAAGATCGAAGGTTCGTCGACACCGGAGTCGGTAATGTTTCCTAAAGCTAACGCCGCGAGATCTTGTCGTCGTTTGAAGAGTGATTTCTTCGCATCTTCAAACTCAATAAGGAAGCATGCATGAACCTCGTGAGCTGAAGGTTTTGCAATCTCGCTATGTCGAACACTCCAGCGCTGAGTCCCAAGGTCGGACGACAACCTCCTAACGCGACCATCCTGATGAACAGTCAAGACATCGAACGGGTCCTTTTCATCATTGTCTTCCGAAGCAGTCGTCGGGATGATCCCAACAAAGATAGTAGGGCTGTTCGAGTCTTTCACGGAAAAAGACGAAGAGGAGATAGTCGGTGCGCTGGAACCATTACCTGATTCTTCAACGAAAGATTTTATTTGTCGCTCGGGACGATTAACAGCGCCATAGGTTTGTCTTTTCACGGAGGATCCCAGCTTCCTGCGCACCGAGCACGGTCGACAAGAGAATGAGGATTGAGGAGGGACAGCGTAGGAAGTAACCAGTTTCGGAGTTTGGATCTAAAAGGTACAAGGCTTAGCATACATTCGGGTTCTTTGCTTCAGATTAAATCATACATTGTAGATGTTCACAGCTTCGCCGTCGACCGCTACCACCACTTCATATCTCTTTCGTTTTTTCGACTCAGTTAGACTATACACCTCCCCAATATGGGTCGAGCCAGTTGAGGCATGCAAGGGACGAGGCAATTGAGCCAATAGCGATGGAGGTTGTAGGTCCATTGCGAGAACTGATATTCCTCTTGCCTGACTTGAAAAAAGTTGAAGAATTTCATTTTTTGGGATCTCCGATAGATGCGGAATTACTTTAGCCCGGGGCTAGTCCATAACTGGTTAGGCCACTAATTGGCCTTGAAGCCTTAATCCTCAGGCATAAAGAGCAGAAGGCGCTAAACCCAGAATAGCAACCACTTTACGGGATCGCGTGTCGAGGCGCGCCTTCATCCATCATTACTGCATCCTTCCCTTGATCTTGGTCTTTCCTGTCCTACTTTATGCCACTCTCTTCTCCATTACATAGAACTTGTACCAGGAGATGAGTCCCGGCTCATCATACACCTGGTTTTCATCCTCTTCACCCTAGATGGCCATGGGGCAACCGCGAGCCATTCATCCATTCTTTCAAAAAGGTCATTTATTCCTACCATTATCAGGCCAATTTTACTCATCACCAGTAGATTATGGAACTTTAGCAACATCGACATCCAACGATACGGTAGATGGCACGACTAACCGTCGCTGTGCGCAGAATGATGGCCCTCACTCCAACAACTCTGGCGAGGCAGATAGTCCTCCCACCGCGATGTTAGATCATGATCCCAACTCGAGTCGGAGAAAAAGGCGGAAAACGAAAGAACATACAGAATTTGGACCTATAGAGAACTTCCTAGGAGTCGACTGTTCCGGTAATGGTTCAGCTCTGCCGGACCATACATCCAATGCTGAACCTCATGCCTCTACAGTGGAAGGTGTTAATCCAGTTCAAGAGTCGCAACCATCGGAATTACGCACCGCCATTGGGGAGTTACCTGGTTCAGACCCTGGTGACTCGACCGCGTCGAACGGTCTTTCTGGGGGAAGGTATCGCAAACGGAGAACACTGAAGCTCAATGCCAATGGGAAGCTTCTGAGCTCACCTACTTCAAGTGGAGCTGAGGAGAGACCCCAGAGGAAAGGAAAGGGTAAGGCCCGGAAATCTGCGGGACTGAAGATTAAGCACGACGAGAAGTCGCTCGTTGTCATAAAATATGCCACTGAAAATGGCAATAAGGAAAGGGTGGGGAAGTTAATAGACGGCATCATCAACGGTCGAATAAAGCATGAGGCACCTGTGCGACCTACTATACCTACTACTATCAGAAGCGAACCACCAAAGCCTACACATCCTTTCTTCTTGAAGAAGCCTACTCGCAACTCTGACACATTTGAAGCATCTCCCCATGTCTGTTCGACTTCAACAGTTGGAAGGTCGCAAGATGAAGGTGCTCACGATACGCCCTTGATACCTCGGAATAAATCAACTGCAGCCTTGGAGAAGCCGTTTTCTTCATTCAAGCCACGTGCGAAATTCCCAGAACCTGTTAATGCTCTCTGGCCTCCGCGAGGTTTGGTCCATGTAAAAGGGTTTGATACGGTGGACAATAAATTATCCAGCAGTCCAAGTTCTCTAAGCATGGACCAGAAGAAGTCGAAGATGGCAGCTATTCGCATTAACGACCAAGAAAATGTCCTTCTATCTTGTTATATCGACGCCCAACGCTCACAAAGCGATCAAGCCGCGAAGACTCTGCGCATACCGGGACGGAGTACCGCCCCTGGGCGCACATTACAAAAAGCACTCTCGAAACAATTTTCCGAGGCTTCTTCTGGAGCTAATCCAGATAACAGTTGTCCACTTGAATCCTGTCATCCTGCAATTAGAAAACTAAGTTCGTCTATGCAGACATCTTTGACTGCGTTCGATCGAGGAGATTTCGAAACTTCACTCTGGGCTCAGAAATATGCACCATGCTCTGCAGATGAAGTCCTGCAAATTGGTCGAGAGCCGCTTATGTTACGGGACTGGTTGAAGGAGCTGATGATATCTGCTGTTGACACAGGAAAGCAATCAACCGACCGATCAAGATCCAAAAAGGATGGCAAGAGGCGACAAGCAAAAAAGCGTAAAATGGCAAAAGAACTGGACGGGTTTATTGTGTCGAGCGGTAGCGAATCTTCGGAAATGGGTCAACTGTCTGACTCTGATGAGGATGAACTAGCCGGAGACGTAACTGTTTCCGCGAAGAGAACTGTTATGCGGACTGGTGATTTGGGATTTGGAACCGGAGGCGCAGGCGAAAAGCGCCAGGTATCTAACGTAATATTGCTCAGCGGTCCTTCAGGGTGTGGAAAAACAGCATCTGTATATGCCGTGGCCAATGAACTTGATTTCGAGATTTTCGAAATAAACCCGGGGAGCCGAAGGACGTCCAGGGATATCCTGGAACGGGTTGGCGACATGACGCAAAATCACCTTGTCAATAATTTGAACGGGCGTGACGACCTGCCCATCACTGACGAGGCCAAACGAAGCAAAATGCGCAGTTTCTTCAAGTCTCCCTCTGAAAAACGAGTAGCCCAGAATGAGGTCGACAATGAAGTTGACCCAAAGCAAACCCGTCATCAAAAACAGTCTTTGATTCTTCTAGAGGAGGCTGACCTTCTGTTCGAGGAAGACAAGCAGTTCTGGTCAGGGGTTATGACCCTTATCTGCCAGTCGAAACGGCCGATTGTCATAACCTGCAACGATGAGAGCCTCATCCCTTTGCAAGACATTTCATTTCACGCGATCCTACGATTCCGAGCTCCACCTCAGGATTTAGCTGTTGACTATCTTCTTCTGGTGGCTGGCAACGAGGGCCATATGCTGGGACGAAACGCAGTAGATGCCCTTTGGACTGCTTACAGGAAAGATCTTCGAAAAGCACTCACAGATTTGAATTTTTGGTGTCAGATGGGCATAGGTAGTGACAAGTCTGGACTTGACTGGATAATGGACAGAAGCCGTCCTGGCTCAGATCTGGACAAGGAAGGTAATCAGCTGCGAGTTCTTAGCTTAAATACCTACCGCCACTTTATGGGCTGGCTTAGTCGGGATATGACATATGACAGCTCTCTCAACAGTCAAATTGAATCTTCCAAGGAGTCTCTGCACTGGTGGAATCTCAGCATACAGGATTCAGAGAGCATGACAGACTCCACCCAACTTCAAACCGCCTACTTAACGCCCGAATCATTTGCTTCCAAATCGAACAGTGAGCGACTGGATGAGCTACGACAGGTGTCGGAATATGTCGACATGAGAAGTGATCTCGATATTCTTTGCTCCAGTTGCTCCACTGGTCAGAACCAGGTAGGCGTGTCATTTATTGTGCGTAAACAATTAATAACCGCAGCAGGATACTGTCGATATATCAACCCCGCCTATGTCCGAGAAGCAAAGAGCGAGCTACATCGAAGGGTATCCATTGCTACATGCTGACCTTGAATCGGATTACACACTATTATCTGCATCCATTGGCAGTACACTCGGAGTATTGATGCGGAGGGCCACCCAGCCTACGGCCGAAATCAATGCCGAGTCATTGCAGGCGCCTCTGGTGCTCGCCAATGTAGCGAAATCTAGTGCTACGACTCCATCGGCCGCGAGCGCTTTAGCAGCCTTCGAGCCCATCATGCAAGCCAATTACGTCTTTCCGCTCCCAACTGGGCGTTTGGCGCCGTCATTTGAAAATGGACTCGGTCCGCTTTTCGAGGACCTCGCGCCGTATATCCGCGCAATTGTCGCCTTTGATCTCCGCCTCGAGAAACACAGGATACAGTTAAGTGGGCTTCTCTCTCAAGGTTCAACCGGCGCCAAAAGGGTGCGGACAACCAGAGCAAGCAGGGCAGCACTGGAAGGGGGTAATAAATCGTACACGCGTAAAGAAAGATGGTTCCCCCCAGACATGAATCCGGCCCAGGTTCTGGCAACGGGAAACCGGGAATGGCAGGATCGCTTGCTCCAACTGGGATATTTTGGTGTAGGAACAACGGGGGAGACCGTGAGGGGAGGAGAAGCTGATAATAGTACTAGCTCAGATAGCTCCGGGGAGGGAGGAATTTAAATATATGATCCAAATGAATTTTAATGTACACTAGCAGCATAATAGCAATGAACTGAGTACGAGGAAAAAAGAAGCGCAGATGTTGTGAATATAACTGGCAGAAGAGGAGAGAGATTGAAGGATGACAACAACAGCCAAGGTTTAAGTAAGTTGGGGAAAGTGAGCTAGGTCGGACTCCCCGTCATCATCCTCCACCAACATACAACCTTTCATCTTACCTTTCTCCATCTCGTTTTTCTGTGTTTTGCTGGGTTCTCCAGTCGTCAGCGCAAACACTTGCTTAAGATTGTTTGTTTTCATCTCCCCAGTTCCAGCTCCGCCCGAGCTCCGCTACGTAACCTCCCCCAGGTCCCATAGTGTGATCGACGCTGTCGCCCGTGGTGCATCAATCGCATAGTATTGCCCTCCATGTCCTTATTCGGGACATCTCCAGAAGACTCCTCGGGGCGCAATTCAGCCCACAGATCCAAGTCTTCCCTTTTCGCCGATGAGCCATCTATTGGCGCGAACCCAGCGTCCGATTCCCTCTTCGCCGACGACGGACCGGGAACCAGCTCGCCGTGGAATAACAAACGCACAAATAGACATGAATTGGTGAAGACATTACTCCCGGCTTCGGAGGTTCCAGAGTCCTATGTCGACGCGTATGATCAGATTCTCAATGCAGGCGATACAGCCGGGTCGGGGATTGGCTTGACTTCTGTCAGGGAGATATTATCGGGTAGTGGGCTGAGCGCGATGGATCAGGACAAGATTTTTAATCTTGTCGTTTCGACTGATGGTGATAGCGCCAATGGGTTGGGCCGGTCTGAGTTTAATGTTCTGTTGGCGCTTGTTGGTCTAGCACAGGAGGGAGAAGAGCTGACCTTTGACGCGGTGGATGACCGGAGACATAGTGAGACTCCTTGGCTCCACTATCATGCGGTGTGCGATGGTGTGAATTGTTTCTAACGTCGTCATTCTCAGAGCTTCCGGTGCCTAATAGTTCCTATCTCGATCGTTTACGAACCAAACCCCAAACGTCGGAACCTGTTCCATCGCAAGAACGACCATCCACACCGCCTCAGCCTACGACACCTGCACAAGAACCGCAATCAGGCCGCTCTCGTCGCTCCAGACAAGACTCTCTGGGTGGTTTCGACGCTGACCCGTGGGCTAGTCCAGATCTACATCGTGGTCATAACCATCCTCAGGCCAATCCCGATTCCCCGGTGTTAAACGGATACGGGAGCGTACGCTCGGGCACAAATGCCTGGTCTAATAAGCCTGCGCTGGAAAGTCCACAAGCTGGCGGTGCGAATGGGAACCGGATCAACGGTGGTGCAGATGTTACAATTCCTAGTAGTTCAGAGTCAGGATGGGGTGGTTTGGCCAACACTACCGCACCAAGCGAGCAAGACCGGCCTGGAATTGGGGACTTTGGGCTTCCTGGTGAACAGGGCAGCTCTAATACCCGCCGCAGGTCACTGGGACTAGGCGCAAGCACGAACCCGCGAGTGGAGGAGATAGTAACTGTGACGCTACTTCCCGAGAAGGAAGGAATGTTTATGTTAAAGCACCGAAATTACGAGGTCAAGTCGACACGCAGAGGAAGTACTGTGATCCGTCGGTACAGTGATTTTGTCTGGTTATTAGATTGTCTTCAGAAGCGATACCCATTCCGTCAACTTCCACTTCTTCCCCCTAAGAGAATTGCAGGTATGTGAATACTTCCAAGATCCATAAAAGTTTTACTCATTTAAACCAAGTCAATGGCACTCACCTTGCAGCGGATTCAAATTCTTTTCTTGAAAAGCGTCGTCGGGGTCTTGTACGATTTACGAACGCCCTCGTTCGCCATCCGGTGCTTAGCCAGGAACAGCTTGTTGTCATGTTCTTAACGGTTCCTACGGTATGTGGTGGCGTTCTCAACTGGTCTGGTAGTAATTCTGACGGCTATTACAGGAATTATCTGTGTGGCGGAAGCAAGCCACGATATCAGTACAAGATGAATTTACAGGACGAGTCCTACCCGCGGACCTGGAAGATTCACTGCCAGCTAACCTCACTGATACATTTGAAACCGTACGAAGCGGAGTAAAGCGATCCGCCGAGATCTATATCAACCTCTGTACATTATTGGAACGTCTAGCTAAGCGCAACGAGGGACTGGCAGCTGATCATTTACGATTCTCACTCTCCCTGCAGTCTTTGACAGAAGTCACCCGGGACACCTATGCTGTCGATACTGATGATATCCCGCTCCTTAACGAGGGTATCAAGGCTACCGCGCGTCATCTCTCAACCAGCCAGAGTCTGCTGGAAGATGAGGCTAAGGCATGGGACGCAGGGATGCTTGAGGACTTAAAGCGGCAGCGCGATTGTTTGGTCAGTGTGCGAGAAATGTTTGATCGACGAGACCGATATGCGCGGAACAACATCCCTCAACTAGAGCGGCGCATTGAGGGCAATGAGCGCAAGTTACAGGATCTGAGGGCGCGGCCACAAGGCGCAGCCAAGCCGGGGGAGATTGAGAAAGTGGAGGAAGCAATTATCAAGGTTTGTTGTCTTGTTTTTTCTGGTTTTATTTGGCTGACTCGCTAATGTCTCGATCGGAATAGGACAAGGAATCTATTGTGCAGCAACATGCGCGTGGGGTGTTTATCAGAGAAGCTATCCGAGATGAACTGGTATACTTCCAACAAAGCCAGTACCATATCAGTCGATTACACCAGGACTGGAGCCAGGAACGAGTGAAATACTCAGAGTTGCAGGCCGACAACTGGCGATCCTTGTGCGACGAGGTGGAAGGGATGCCAATGGGCGAATGAGCTGTTTATAAATGTTTTGTGCGACTTTTTTCATGAGCTTGTTATTATTTTGCCCCGTTTGTTTTTGTCATGACTTGGTTAGTGAAGCTTATACATTGTGTACTGTATACCTAACCTAGGTACAGCTGAAGAGTATCAACCTCGAGCTTATCTCCGCCCATACGTAAGTGCCACTCCGAATCTCCGATGGGCGGAGTGAGTGGGGATTGCCCAGGAATAGCCAGCCAATAGACGGGGGGATTCTTTCTTGGCAGCCCTGTAGGGAATATCTTGGCAAATTGCACTGGTACATTATCGATAGATAGTGGCGCTATGTAGAATCCCCATTCAATGCCATGTTATAAAAAGACAAAGATACATATGGATTTATTTCTATATATATATGATATTATTGGCAAGACTAGCCAATAGACACTGGGTATCCTACATAATCCCAACCTAACCAAAGTACTATTCGGACTAAAGTACCTGGTCCTGTCCGTCGCCAAGACCGAAACTTGCGCATTCCGCGCCTCCAGCGCCCAGCCGTCCGTGGGGCGAATGTTCTTGGAACCTACAATCCTCTTCCTTTTTTACCTTCTCCCAAGACCTACAGCCGTCTCGTCCTCGTCTTTTTATTTGCTTCTTTTCTCTTGTCTTCTTTTCCTTTTTCTTGTCCTTCTATTTCTCCCTCCTCCCTCTCTCTCTTCGCATCGCGAATCCGGTTTTCGATCGGTCCCCTTCGATCCCTCCCTCTTTCCTTCCCTCTCTTGTTCCTGCCAAGCCCCTAACACCTTCGTTGCACCTTCCCTTGGCGTTTGTCTCGTCGTCTTTTACGGGAAGAGCTCTCGAGATCCTTGTCCCTCGAAGATCTGGTCTTGTCTCCAAGGCATGCCGAGAAACACGCAGATCCTACCCTCGAGGCGGAAATCAACCATATAATCACCTACCCGACCAGTAGGGGAAATATTTCCGTTTATCCAGGGAAGGAGAGAGAGCCAGAGAAGAGCTACGAGCACCAATTTCAGGCTAGCGAACTAGTGCCGGTCCCGACCGACCTTCCATAATGGCCTGGGATCATTTGGATATCGACCGGCCTCACTTGGCGTACATGATCCTGGGCGGGTTTACAGGTCTATTCATGCTCTGCTCCCTCTTCGTCAAGGAGAAACTATATATCGGTGAAGCGACCGTAGCTACGCTCTGCGGTATCATATTTGGCCCTCATGCGGCGAACCTATTCAACCCAGCGAGTTGGGGGAACGTGGATAAGATAACGTTGGAATGTTCTCGGATAGTGTTGGTCGTGCAGTGTTTTGCTGTTGGTGTTGAATTGCCCAAGGCGTACATGGAACGCCACTGGAAGTCGGTTGTTTTTCTCCTACTACCGGTAATGACATGGGGATGGTTGATTACCAGTGTGTTTATCTGGTGGATGGTTCCTCCGCTGAACTGGCTCGAGGGCCTCGTTTGTGCGGCCTGTGTGACTGCTACCGATCCTGTCCTGGCGTCGTCTGTCGTCGGTAAGGGTAAATTCGCCAAACGGGTTCCAAAGCATTTACGTGATCTCTTGTCTGCCGAGTCCGGATGTAATGATGGAATGGCCTTCCCTTTTATCTACCTCTCTTACTATATTCTACGCCTTCGACCGCATGCAGGGGAAGTGGTCAAGGAGTGGATTTGTGTCACGATCTTGTATGAATGCGTGGTTGGTGCCATTGCCGGCTTTACTATCGGTTACTGTGCCCGTCATGCTATCAAGTTCGCTGAGCGGAAACAATTGATTGACCGGGAGAGTTTTCTGGTGTTCTATTTCGTCCTGGCCGTTTTCTGTGCTGGTGCAGGTAGTTTGCTGGGTATGGATGATCTTCTGATGGGCTTCTCTTGTGGTGTGGGCTTCAGTAACGATGGGTGGTTCACGGAGAAAACAGAAGAATCTCATGTATCGAACGTCATTGACCTTTTACTTAACTTGGCTTACTTCGTTTATTTTGGTTCGATCATTCCCTGGGAGGACTACAATGCTCCAGAAATCGGTCTGAAGCCATGGAGACTGGTTGTCATTTCCATTCTGGTGATTTTCTTCCGTCGAATTCCTGCCATGTTACTGCTTAAACCTTTTATACCAGATGTCAAGACTTGGCGAGAGGCGCTCTTCGCCGGTCACTTCGGCCCCATCGGTGTGGGCGCTATATTTGCGTCGATTCTGGCTAGGGCGGAATTAGAACATGGTACAACTCAGCCATTTAGTGAGGCTCAGCTGCCAAAACCGGGTAGTCGGGACTATTATGTGGTGCAGTTGATATGGCCGATCACGACTTTCATTGTGATTTCGTCCATCTTGGTGCATGGCTCATCGATTGCTGTCTTCACGCTCGGAAAGCGTATCAATACCCTAACCGTTACATTGTCCTACACCCAGGCCAATGAGGAAGGCCCATCATGGATGAACCGTCTCCCTCGTGTGCAGTCCATTGCCAAAGGATCTATGTCTTTCCGTAAAGCTGATGAGATGGATGATACATCTGATGATATTCCTCCCGGAACTCTGCCACCAATCGGTGTACCTGGGAACTTCCTACGCCGGGTTCGTGATGAGGATAGTGATACCCAGAACGGTAAGCCTTCAAGTTTGAAGCCACGATCTCGCCGCAGTCGGACATCTAGCGTTGGTGGTCCTGTGAGCCAGTCCGCCATCACGCCTCAACGGCGCCCTGATTCAGACGAAGAAAGGGCGGAAAATGAAGAACGCGATAGAATCGAGCGCGAAGGCTCACCGCCAACTCACGAACGCGATAGGTTCGGAAGAGAACCTGAAATGGAAGTGTACCTTGAAGGCCATAATATGATTATTGAAGACGAGGAAGGCAATGTCCTCAAGACCGAGGATGTTAGTCATATGTCACCTGAAGAACGAGAGAAGAGTATCCAGGAGCAGCGACAGAAGCTGGAAGCAGAGAAGTCTGGCAGGTATGCTAAGTCGAAGAGCCAACAGCATGAAAAGACCGAAGGGGCAGAAGTTCAACACGCTGTTGGCGAAGCGGCTGAGCATCCGTTGCAGAAGGCTCGTAAACGCTTGGGTCGCTGGGCTGGTTTCGGAAAGGCTAAACCTAAAGAGCCTGAGGGTGAACCCTCTAAGGAAAGGGCTAAGAAGGAGACTAGGAAGTCTCGCTCTGCTCATGCTTATCAGTTTGGAAATACTATAATTGTCGAAGATGAGGATGGTGAAGTCATCAAGAAGTATAGTATTCCTGAAAAGGATACTACTGAAGCAGCAACTGCCCCTGTCCGACGCGGATTGACAAGAATGGGAACTTGGTTTGGCAAAGATGGACAGCCTGAAGATTCGCAAGCTGCGCAGAAGAAAGCAGCGGAGGATGAATGGTTGGCCGATGATGGTCTTCGGTTTACGGTGGCTCAGGATGACGATATCGCTAAGCGAGGCGTCAGCCATAAGGGTGGTCGAATGAACAAACACGAGTTTATCAAACAGATCAAGAGCCTCGATCCCAAGGCGCGTCGGGATATGGTTAAGGAATCTGATGCCCCTGAAGCCGTCAAGGATGTAGCCGATAGCCAGGCCGAGGCGGCAGAAAGAACAGAACGCCGACGATCTTCCGCTGCTGTTGGGCAAAATATCCCTGAGATCCGCGAAATACCAGCCGAGTCCCCAAGCGAGCACAGCGATGAAGAGTCAGACCACGAAGTCCCGGGCGTTAACGTCGCTGCTTCCGTGGCCAGGTTCACCCGCGGCACTTCCGCCGACGAACGCCGTCGAACGATCAGCCCATCAGGCGCCGCACCCCGCCGCCGCCGTGACTCCGAAGACGACGGCACAGAACGAGTCCCGCCATCTCGACTCCGCCAAGCCGCCGGTGTCTCTCGTCCTCCTCAAGAAGCCGATCTAGAAGATACAGGCGAAACGCCCGCAGAACGACGCCGTCGTCTTGCTGCGTTAGGTGTCCTTGGTAACTCTGCAGACTCGGACTCAGACGAACCTGATTCTGACAGCGATGAAAACAACGGATCCCGTCAAGTGAGAGGCGTCCAATTCGCTGATGGAACGAGACCCGCGGAAAGTAGACCCGATGCTGAGCGTGATGAGGGTAGTTCGTCTAGATCGCGTAGAAGGAAGCAAAAAATTTCCTGGGCTAGGGATATGGAGAGGGAGAAGAAATAATCCCTTTCCTTTACCTTTTTGATGTCTGGAGGGTTTGAGTGATACTTGGTATACTAACTGGATATTTCTTCCCTTTTTCTCACACCAGTTCAATTCAGTCGTCTTCAATGTTTTTCAATTCACTTCAAGAATACACTTAACGGCCTGGTTCGTCCTCGTGCATGTATAGCGTGATACAACTTCTTGTCTCGATACTTCATGCTTGTTTTTATCTATAACCTATAGAGAGGACTGATACAATGCTGTCTAATGATTGACTGATTGATTGTGTCGCGTTTGTTCAGCGTGTGCATTCATCTTGATCTTTGTTTTGGTTATACCTCTGGCTCTTGTTTGTTAAACAAACTAATTTGGAGTAGTTCAATAAATAATTTTTGAATATTGTGCATTATTACGCTATGGAATGATTCACTTCTGCATTTATGGTTTACAGGTTGAGTTACGAGGCTCGAAAGCCTCGAAGGAAACTGAATGCGCCAGGCAGATTGCCGGCAAAATATCTCTGAAGTACAGTACTTTCATAGAAGCCGTTCTCATTCTGGCCCATATTCTACCATACGCCACTTTTTCGGTTCTTCAATTTATTCTGTCATTGCAGGTTGGGAGCATGAACAAAATGCCAAACAGTTAGGATAAGTTTTCGAAAGAGCACCGCATCTCCTCAAGTGAGCCCGTTGGGATTTATCCCTATTTCTCATTGACGAATCCCAAAGCACGGGGGACCTCTGCCTAATTTGTACCAAGTGGAAATAACTCGTTGAATATAAAACATGGCATCAAATCCTCTCAGCCGTCTTCCGCCACAGACTGACATACAACAATCAGCGCCTTTCTTCCCCCTTCTTAGTTGTGCCACTGCCATCATCATATATATGGCAAACCTTCCTGCCATTCTGGCCAGATATCTCTGCACTGATTATAATAGCCTATGAATTTACAAGCGGCTGGCGAGCTCCTGATATGATGATGAGTCATCATTTGGCTGGGAGGTACTAACTAGTTTCTAGGGGTCTCGCTCAGCTTGCTCACACGTACCTATTATGACTACGCTTATGAAATGGGTTACAAGGGCTTTTCGAAGGGCTCCCTCCCCTCCTATATGCTTTCCCACCAGCGGCTTTGAAACCGTCCATCAGGTGCTTGGCGAGGAACGGTTCCAGCAGGTTAAACAGGGGCAATACTACCCTGCTAATATTGGTGACGTGCTCAGTTCCAAATACCAAATCATTGGTAAACTCGGTTTTGGGACTACTTCGACGGCATGGCTTGCTTGTGATCTAGAGTGAGTTAGGGCAGATCTACTTATTCTAGCTAGACGCTCCCCCACTGACACAATCAGAGGTCATCAATATGTGACGCTCAAAATCAACACGCGTGACGAAGATAACAAGCAAGAATTTCAGATTTATAAACAACTAAACCAGGGGAGTTCTTGGCATCCTGGCCATGTTCATATAAGGAAAGCATTGGATATCTTCACAATTCCCCGTTCCGGCGGTGATCATCCGTGTCTTGTTCAGAAGCCGATGTGGGAAAGCTTCAGGGATTTACTATACCGTAATGACAACCATCAATTCAGCGAAGATCTGTTCAAAGCTGGTCTTATGCAGATCTTTCTTGCACTTGACTATCTGCATACTGAATGCAAGCTTGTCCATACCGGTAAGACGTATCCGTATAGTGTAGATTTGCCCAAGAGCGTTACGCTGATCTGCATTTTGTTAGATATTAAAAGCGATAACATTCTCCAGGAAATAGAGGACAAGTCAATCCTTGAAAGCTTTACCCAAGCTGAGCTGAAGAGTCCTTCACCCCGTAAAATCGTTGATGGTTCGCCGGTATATGCTTCACGACGTTTTGACTTGCCGAAGGTGTTTGGCCGAGCAGTATTAAGTGACTTTGGCTCTGCCGTGCAAGGAGATGAGCGGAGGAATCATGACGCACAGCCAAATATTTATAAATCACCAGAAGTGATGCTGAAGACTGACTGGAGTTATCCGGTCGATATATGGAATGTCGGTGCTATGGTATGCTCTTCCTGTCACTCTTTATATTATGTACTAACTAATCGGGAATCATAGGTGGGATTTGTTTGAAGGGAGACACCTTTTCTACGGGAATGACCCTGATGGGAAAGGGTATTCTACCCGGGCACACCTTGCAGAAGTCATAGGTATTCTGGGACCACCTCCTTTAGACATGCTCCAGCGTGGAAAACGAAGCCATGAATTTTTTACTGATGATGGTATGTACCATTTTATCGCTTGATGGACTTCTCAGCTTGCTAAGATATCATTACAGGGAAATGGAAACAAGACATAGAGATCCCGATAGGAGCTAGTCTGGAATTGTCGGAGAAGTTCCTCGAGGGAGGAAATAAGGAGATGTTTCTAGCTTTTATGAGAAGCATGCTTCAGTGGCGACCAGAAGATAGGAAGACAGCGAAGGATCTACTCGAGGACCCGTGGCTTGATGATCGAATAGAGTAGTCTGGGTGATTCATTGCCTTATTGCGGTTCCAAAATACACACCACTCAACGAGATTCATTGCGCCAAAATTATGTATGTAGCACTCCAACACGACTACGCTTTTGAAGCTTCAATCGTCCCCCAGGGCAAGATCAACTTACAACGAGACCATGAGCAGGGGCGTCATGGAAGCATTGTTTTATTTTGTCAGGCTGCCCGCTTGTTATTTTTGCATCTCAATGGCTAATGTATAGTGCTATTGGTCTTGCTTTGCACTCCTGGTGACGATATTTACAACAAGTCCAAGCATCGAGCGCTGCCAATTTACAAACATCCCCCCATCCAGGTCCACATCTAATCTGCCACTATGATTTTGATGGCGCCATTTCGAGTGTCAGAGGCCAGTCCTAATGCCTCTTTTGCCTTCTCCAATGGAAAAGTATGGGTAACCAAATCCTTGAGGTCTAGAATACCTCCTGATATACATGCAATTGCCGGTGGCCAGGTGTCATTATAGCGATTGATGAATTTCAATTGGATCTGACGCGAAGAAAGAAACACAATGTGAGTATGTAGCACTTTGGAATTGTTATAAGAAGGAAGGAGCCCACGTACCTCAGCGAGGGAAATATGCATAAACGGAATGTTGTTTATGATGGGCTTTCCCACTCCGATCACCATGACCGTGCCTCCACGGCGCGCGGTGAACGCAGCTGTGCAGATACTACTCTCTACACCTGTACACTCCAAAACCGTTTCGGGAGCAAAGTATTCCTCCGAACCAAAAAGCGCTTTGATGGCCTGACCATTCCCTTCCGCATCAAGTTGCAGATTAACCTGGTATGTCATGCAGCTGGGGACAAATTTCCTAGCAAAGGCCAAACGGCCCGGATCAATATCAGTGATTACCACTGGGTGAGCACCAGATGCACGCGCAGCCGCAAGGGCGATTAAACCAATTGGCCCTGCGCCACAGACAACCACACCCCGGCCCAGACTCAGACCGGCACTTCTGATACCGTTCATGACTACAGATAGCGGCTCGAGTAATGCTCCTTCTGCATAGCTGACATTGTCTGGTAGCCTGTGAGAAGTTCAGCATTTCGTTTCAACCAGAATTCCTGCTTGACGGTAACATACCGGTGTAGCCATTTAGCAGGATGCGTTTTGTATCGTTGCATAGTACCATGATAGGGATAGACTCCAGCGAACTGGACGTCCTCGCACAGATTGTATCGGCCTCCAGTGCACAAGAAGCATGTGCCGCATGACGCACCTGGTTCAATAGCCACACGATCGCCTATTCATTGTGTTTCAATTAGACTGGGAAGTAGAGGAATAACCGTGTCGATTCAGAGAAACTCACCAGGTTTCAAGTTGTCTACTCCCTCTCAACTTTCAAGACAACACCGGAAGCTTCATGGCCTAAAATACAGTCCCCTTCGAAGATGAGCGGGCCAATGCGGCCTGCTTTCCAGAAGTGCACGTCGGAACTGAATATCGTCACATCACAAGTCAGCGGTTCCTGCTATTAACCATACCCCCATCACCTCATGGTCTGCCAGAACATACCCGCAAATCCCGGTCGCTTTAATATGCAACAGCGCCTCTCCTTTCCCAGGAGATATAATGGGGGCTTCGACTTGCTTCAGTTGATGATCGGCTGTTACCTGCAGCGAGGGATTGGACTTGAGAGGTTCGACTTCATTCTCATCTGTAGCTGATTTCATGGTAGTTATGGGTCTTGTTGATTCTTGTGGGTTGCTTGCGGTGTTCTCAGCTAGTGATGGAGACATGTTGAATCGCTATGTTTGTCTACTCTTCCCTTTTCTCTTCGACTTCTGGCTTTCTGAATTCTAGATTCGAAGACAAATGGGCATGTAATAGCAAGCAGGCTACTAGGGAGTCGGCGAAGACAAAGTAGTACGTTTTACTCGGATCGCAGAGTCTGCAACATATCAAAGTCGATGTAACAGGAAAAAGTTCAAATAACTGGAATATATCATTTACTTGAAAGCTTACGCGGGGTAATTGACCTGTGCGACCCATTTTTGTCCCTGAATAACATCCTATCTCAGTTCCCTTTCAATTTGGGGTTTGCGCTTACAGTTGCCATGTTGGATTATAGGAAAGATTACCCGCTGGTATCTTCGCCCTAAAATTGTGGGCCCTCGTCATTCTTCTTGCTCTTTTCTAGGCATATAGTCATAAAACAACCAGCAAAATAGTCGGTTAAAAGGAGATGTATGGGTGCTAAATTAGTAATGCGGAAGAATAATGCCGTTGTAGTTATTTACAGTAGACGATGCAGGTATATAACATCATAGCGGACGATTCCTAATAGGAAACGAGTCGAATCTCCCCAGTTCCGCCGAAGAAGGTATCCGACTCACAAATTCCCCTGCCTTAGCTGCACATCCACGAGCCTCTTTATCGAGATGCATAATCCCACCAATCATCAGGACATCATGAGGCGAGTTTTCCTCGACAAGTAATTCCACTGGAGATCCCTCCTGCGCAATTTCGCCGAAACACCGTGCCAGCTGTTGATGTTCGTAGAATAACACCTCTTGCGCCCCGGTGATGATCAACACAGGGCATGGCACCGCAAATGGGTGGTGTAAAGGGGCCAAATATTTTTCGACCGCTTCTGTTATCTTTAGATTTCCCAGAAACTGCCGTGCACCTAACGCCGGGAAGGAACCAGGAATATACTCCGTTTTATAGTTGGGATTGTCCTTCCATGCTTGAGGATCAACGGCTGCGGGAACATCGCACCATGGTGACCAGACTAGGCTGCATTTAGGTGTTGGTAGTAAGGTTTGGTTATTGAATTCGACTATGTACCGGAGTAGCGCTAAGACAAGGTGACCTCCGGAACTGTCACCACTGAGCACAATCCGCGATGCTGGGATGTGTAGAGTATGGACTAGATAGGTATATGCAGCGATAATATCTTCAAGTTGTGCTGGAAAGCGCCCATTCTTGTGACTGGCGAGCCTGTACTGAGGACAGAGCACATAGCTGGACGGAGTATTTTGGAGTAATGTCTTAGGAACATAGTGGTTAGACGTCGTCCGGCCGTCCCCTAGGATATAGGAACCACCATGCAGATGTAATACAACATGCTGGCCTTCCGGGAGTATAGCATCAGATGGATATGGATCTGGATACCAGGTGCCTCCAATAGGCGCCGGTTTGATCTCCTTGTCGTCTGCAACATCTGTATATAGCTCTGCGGGGGCAGGTTCAATCAAAACAAACCGGCTTGATTCACAGAGCGGCTTCAGCGAAAGAGGCCATTTTATATGGAATGCAGCAAAGGCTCGTAAAAAGACATTAAGGAACCATTTCCCCAGTGCTTGACGGAATGACCAGTTTCGGTCTCGATGAAACCTGACTGTTGATAAGCGCCAAGAACAGTAGGTGCAGGAGGATGGGGGGCTAACCATGAGGGCGACATGATTGTACCAAGTTCCTAGCAGTACCAGAGTTGAAGTCGAAGTCGGAAGAGCACACGATGCGGAGTTGTACGGGTCTCTTAAGCCAAGCTTTGGGCTAAGCTTCGGGATGATGAGAAGTTGATCGAAGCATCAGGACGCAGCAAATCAGCTCAATTGTAGAAATTTCAACTTCCCCGAGCTGGGAAGGGATTATCTATACTTTCAATATCGAGCTGACAAGTTGGAAACTATGATGCAACTAACGGTGGAGATCACCTACTTTTTCGAGAAATGTTGTCCAGCCGGTCAATAATTGAGCTCAGAGTATATGGGGACGAAGTACATAGATTGTGTAAGAAGGCCATTTAAGAACTCTGAGTCTGAAAACCGCGGAGATCGTTAGTGTTGGAGATGATATCATCGCAATTAGCGAGCCCAGAACTTAGAGGCAATCCTCGATAGGATACACTGTTATTCCAAGGTAGATAGCTTTGGACATTTAGTCATTTCCCCACAGTTATGCATGAGAGTTTCTCTTCGGGGTCACAGCATGAAGGAGATTAGAAAATCGTTCAGGCTTAAGGTCTCCATTCTCTGGTTGAATTGTGTCACTCATGTTTTGATTGGCTATGGTGGGTAGATGGCAACGAGGGACAGATTATTTATGCCCACAAGTCAATCCATGGACATATTGGAATGGCAGGTAGTGCATTAAATCTAGGGTGGAAGTATAAGATCATACTCGTCGATGGTGTTGAAGATACAAAAAGCTAAAGCACTTGGAAATCAGAAGGAAACACAGCTGGATAAATGCATAGGTTAGTCATACAATGCATAACCATCGAATAGTGCATGTCGCTCTTGCCCTAATTACCTGCCTACTTAGGTACACCTAGGAACTTCCAAGTTCCAGTGATTCTCCCAGATGTTAGATATGGGGAAATCAGTCTGAGGGGCTTCCCTATCTGCAAGTCGTCTCGGCCTTTCTCGCCAACTGCATTGAGTAGTTGCAGGCGTCCAGGACATAAAGGGTCTACATGTCATATTAAGCCCGTACGCAGTTCATTCCACTTCGAGAAAACGCGCGTGCCTATATCTTGAAAAAGTCAGTACAAAAGACAGTTTAGGGCAAAAAGGCACGGCATTAGCGAATTACCCTCCGAAGGACTGTTGGAAAATGCCTTGATCACGAGGAATATGGCTTGGAGTCTAGCCAAAAAGCGATAATGCAGGACAAGAATAAGAACCTATCAAAAAGGCTATACCCGTGCAGGATACTACCGAGGGCGTTTCTATAGTTTTGTGGTTCTTTCGTCCAATGCATGTCAGAACAGGACTTAGATTAAGTTGGAGAACCCCTACAGTACTTTCCCCGCATTTCTCGTGTATGTGCCAATATTTTCAGCTTTAATCTAGTGCCAAGCTGAGTGCCTAGGTATGTAATCTATTCATTGGTGATAATCCCTGTAGAAGTGGTCTCAGATGGTTAATATTTGTTGTCTACAAATGTAACCACATAATTGGTGGGAATAAGACGAGGCAACAACAGACGGTGAGCCTCAACAAACGTGGGTACAACGAAGAGGAATAAAAACAATCAGAAAAAATTAAAAAATTTAAAACGCTACTAGGCTTTAATATTGAATTACATTTTAATATAAACTAAGACGCTAAAGACGAACATCACCCGTAGATATGGAGTTAGCTTAGGGCTAAGTCAAAACATAGAAAATCCAATAAATTGAAGCTTTCACGACAAGAAAGAAACAAATCAAATAGCCTAAAGTACGGAATCTTTGGAATCGCCAACAGAGTGGGGGTAGAGTCGTATCGAGGCAACAGAGACAAGAATCGAGGGATCATTAGGATTGTGAGGGTCGTCGGTCCTTCAAGGGGAAAAGATGGTGGGTTGCTAGCAAATAGCACCCTGATAAAATACTTGTGGCTTGCTTTGGCTTTGCTATGCTTATTTTCATGGCGTTCGCCTAGACCTACTGCCAATAATAGGCGAACTTCCCCTCTCATACTTGCAGAACTATCATTACCTGTGCTAATATAGACGAAGAGCTGGATGAGTAGAAGTAAGGCACCAAAGCTTCTGCTATGAATTCAATCCTCACATTATCAGTCCTGTAGGAGGCTATTCCGATAAGATATATGTAGGGAAATCATAGAGATATACCTGTCTTAGAGTCTCTCCCCTGGTTAACGAGCTGACTACCCAATACTCTCTTCTTCACAGCCGTCTGTAGTCTAGTAGCTCCCTGTCAGTTGCCTATATACATGAGACTATTAATTAAATATGCTTTGGCCTTTTGAATCATTCAGTAGAATCGTTGCTGTCTGTTTCGGGCTATACTATCTCCCCCTAACCCTGGACGTTATCTTGTCAGCTTAAATCCAAAGAGACAGGGGCCCATCTGCTCGGATCTCAAAGACCAGAATTCAATTAGATGAAGACTCTAGCTGGCCCTGCTTGGCTTAAAGATGATCAACATCGGAGAGTCAAAATATAATCCCAAGGTGAGGCTGTGAAGGGTTGCGAGCCTTTCCTCCACTAATCATGCAAGGAGACCTCACTCCTTCATCTTGTCCCTTGTCATTTCTATCATCACCACTTGCATTGGTTCGAATTGGTTCCCCTCTTGGGAAAGAGGATACGATACATTCATACAGCACATCCAATTACCAGAGGTTGCCTCCCCATCGTCTTCGCTTCCTAGGTCACGAACTGCAAGCCAAGGGGCAGGTGAACTCCTCAGTCCGCTCTCTCCTTCCTCCCGTCTTCGTATCTGCAGTTTCTGTGCAACTCTGCGGCTGTGATGCTACTTTCTCCGCTTCATGGCGTTTCGATTTCCGTGGGAATTGCATAGCAGTGCCAAATGCCATACCGGACAAGCTGCCTATATAAGATGGGCGAGTGCTGGGGGTTTTGTGTTCTGGATCATTGATCAGCTCTAACTGAAAATCTCACTGGAATACAATCTCAATATCTTAAGTCTGAATCCCAGAACCTCATCCATCAAAATGCGTTATCTCTACATCCTGTCTGCCTTCCTCATCAGTGCCGTCGTGGCCAACCCAATGGAGCAGGTCAAACGTGACTTGGCAGATACTCAGGCTTGCCTTCCTCCTGGCTGCGGTACCGCTGGTGTGAGTATAGTCCAGAGTATTCGATTCTCAAGGTCCTAGCTAATGGTCAATTAACTAGTGCTGTTCTGGTGATTGTGACTGGTGGTGTGTAAGTATTGTCTCGAGATTCCATCTGTTTGACTATTTCATGGAACACACCTAACGGTTTGGAATTTGTTAGGACCAATGCGGTATTCCTTACCACTGCTAATTTAATCTCAAACGCCTTCCATCTTCCCTCGATACCAGAAATAACAACAGTCAATGAGGTGAGGGAGAACGGAGAGGTCAACCGCAACGGGGAATGCGTGGCAATCCCTCGTTTCCTGTCGAAGCCGCCAAATGGGACATCAACGTTTGAAATTGGAAAAAAACGAAAACACTAAAAAACAATCAATTGCCGGGAAGAAGTTCTGTACCTCTGTGTTTCTTTTCTTCTCCTATACCAGCGCGTCAGTTCTCTTCATTTCCCTGGTATAGGAGAGCAATGATGGACAAGTTCTCATTGCGGTGGTAGGATAAGCTTGGCGAGTGCTGTCACCAGGCGATCGCTGACCTTACCACAAGGAAAAGATGGTTTCTGTGTTCTTTGCTTTGCTGGTACCTTATATTGTACATAGGCCAGATTCCCTCATTATCTAGGCCCAAGTATCACGTTGATGCTCCCAATTTAGTGTCTCGTATACGCCACGACGCTTAGATCAAGTAAGCAATAAGTAAGCAATTCTCTGGCTTAGAGGGTCAATTATTCTTCTCGGATTCCTCCGGGATGTCCTCCTATTCGCTGTTATGGTCCGACCTGGCGTTGTGAGGATTCCCAGAGTTGGAGCGATTCATCGCTTATTTGCTCCTTTGTCTTCATGTATTCAGTGCTTTCGTTCTCATTATTGCAGCAAGGCGCTATTTGTATATTGACAAACTTGGAAGTGGAAACCCTTAGGTATAAGGTAAAGGTGGATGTTGCTTCCTTTCCGCCAGGCATCATTTGCTGCCTGGACTCGAAATTATATGGAAAACGAGGTTTTCCCATCAAAAAATCGACAAAAAGACCTTTCCTCGACATTTTATCAAAGATCTCACCCACTTTATTAGATTTAGATATTTTATTGCTTTACTACAATTATATATACCTATTACTACATTTCAATTATATTTTTAATTGTCCTAGGGCCTTCGTTGAAGATTCGATCATTTTCGAACAGGAATTGAAGCATCAAGACCTTTAAAAACTTTGGTAAATTTTATATCATTCAATAGCCATCACATTTTAATATCTAATGAGCTATTTCACCTATGGATATTAGTATCCTGTGGTTGGTAAATGCTGATTTTCTCCCTGGATGGAGATCCCCATACAAATCGACATCTCGACGTCCGCAGGTCATGTGACCCAGGAATTAATCACATGCTTCAATTGAATGGTAGTACTACAACTCGCTACCTACAAGCACCTAACCATTGCCTTATTGTTCGACACATTTACACTTAACTGACATGGTTCCTCCTTGAGGCTCTAACCCAATGTATCTACCTCCATAGGAGGACTATCACCGAGGAACGCACAAAGCTATGAATTGATTACTGAGAGTAGAGTAGGGTACGGTATGTATTGGCGAACATATGTATGACTCTCATATAGACAAGAAGAGGAGACATAGGCAGGAGCGAAAGAACTGGGTAGTATGTTGGAAGATCAGATGCGTCGCTCATACCTCATCGACCAAAGCAACAATGAAATAAAAGAGGAAAGAAGAGAAAAATGCATTAGAAGATAGATCGATGAATAGCTATGATAGATAGATAGAAAGAAACCAGACGATGAAATAGCTCTGCAATTTCTTTTCCGACGCAAACTCCATACCAATCAACACCAACACCAAGCCTGATATGGATCCGATAATTGACAGCCTCGAGACAAGAGCATATGAGGGTATCTCAAAACACAGATACATCAACCAAACAACCAAGAATTCAATTCAAACAATTATAAAACTCCACCTGGTAGATTGATCTGGCCTTGCCTTGTACCGTCAACGCCGGCACTACCGGGAGCGGACCCTGCAGACATAAAATTATCTACTGGGTGTAGATGTTTTCGTAACATGAACATTGGCTTGCGCCCTTCCTTCTCCAATTGTTTGAAGAGAATGAGTGGACGTTCTTCTAGGCCCAAGCATCGTTCTTGATCTCCGTAGACGATGTATAGTGCATATTGCTTCCAGTCTCCGACGATATTGTACTTTTTCAGCGCAGCCGGGAGGACCTTGTGACACGGGTCTTCCATAGATACGCGGAAGGACTTGAAGATTTCCACGCTGGGCGGTTCTCCCCCACCGGCTCGCGACTCAACTCGTGGAGGGGGGTCTAGTCGTGATGATTGGGTGGGTGTTGGGTTGAGTCTATCTCGAGAATGGGCTGTTGGTGTTTCTTCGGAATGATCGTGCATGCTCCGTCTTGCATTATTGGGGCTGGGTTGGAGGTATGACTTCGATGCTAATGTCTGTTGATTGTAGTGTGCGTTGGGTGATGTTGGTGATGGGATTCCCGGGGAGGTATGTGCACCTCCATTTAAATGGGAGGCACTAGACGGACCCAGGCCATCATTGTATGGTCGGGTTTCGTGGATCGACGGAGGAATATGAGTCGGCGAGCTATTCTTAGGCGTAGTGCCCCCGGTATAGACCCTCTTGGAATATGATCGGCCCACTCCGGGAGAAGGAGAGGTAAGAGATTGGCCTTCGTAGCCATAGCCATCGGTACCACCTGATGGAGGAAGCGGTTGAGACCTGTCCTTGGCCATCTTGAACACAGGAAGAAGCTCTTCTCGCAATCGTCGGTAATCCTCCGCTACACGCCGCAAATCCGCTTCCACGACGACCAGCTTCTCATCTCGTAATCGGATAGACTGGATGAGGCGGGCAATGTCATCTTGGGTCGCATTCTCGTTCATGCTTTGGTCGGCGGCTAATCAATTATTAGATGATATTATGGACCCTAACAGAAAGACTCACAGAGTGGAATGTAATGATCTGGATCAAGCGGAATGTCCTGTTTGACTTTCGTCTCATACACACTCTTCAAGATGGTCAACCGATGTCCCACACTGGTAATACCCATTTCCTTCAATTCATCATGCTTGAGAGCGATGAGAGCTTCGCCGACAATTTCATTCTCTGCACCAATTATTAGATCCCTGAGAGCCAACCTCGAGATCAATCTTACCTAGAAACGTCTCACAATACTGTCGCAAACCCAATGAAACGAGAAAATCCGCACATTCATTCGCAGTCCATTCCGTGATAATAGTATTCGGCGAGCGATGGTCATTTCCGAAGTGGGCAAAAGAGGTCGGGGTAGGTTCAGCAGTATGCTCCGGGTCAGATGGAGAATCCTCGGAATCGGTAGCCAGATGAGGCGAGGTAATCACGCTGCGCTCATACTCGTCATCCGCGTCGGACTCGGCATGGTAGGAAGTATGAAGAGACATGGTTATGGAAGGATCGTGACCGGCGATATCTGTCGTATGGCCGATAGGTGGTTGAGGCCGGTCTGTAGGATGGAATACCGCCAGAGCGAATTGCAGGAGTGCGACAAGGCAAGAAGAAAATGTACAAGGAATCTAACAGTGGTGCGAAAAGGAAAAGATGATTTTCGATTCGATGCCAATCAAGTTGAACAATGCGGATGGATCAGACCCAGCCACGCAGGCGGCCGCATGGGCGGGTGGACACGTCAAGTCGGGATATTCGACCAGTTGATAGTAAGCAACGAAGCAAACCAAGCAACAGGTCTGAAATAGGAACGGATGCGAAAATCGTCGAGAGAGATAATGCAACGGTCGTTGTCAGTTAGTCAGTCCGTCAGGAATATTGAGGAGCGGGGAAGCTCGGCGTGGTTAGTGAATTTAGGGGCGGGAAAGGAAGGGGTCTAGAGGAGATCGTCAGGGAACGGAGGGGAGAGAGAGACAACAATGGGACTATTCGAAGGGAAAGAAGAGAAATCAGATGAATCTCGAGAAGCTGAAAAAGCAATAGTCAAAAACGAAGAAGAAAAGGCAAAAGCAACAGCAGCCCGAAAGGAAAGAAGAGGAGTTGATGGCAGGCGGCACGTGACTGGGCCGCGACGAGATATAAAAATAAGTTTTTATAGCCGCCATCGACTTTTATTAGTTCAATCCAATTGTGACTAGCGATTCGGAGTTCTTCATATCTATCTGCCTGGACAGTTGACACTGATCAACAGAAAACTAGTACATGACCTGCAGGAATCCATGCATCTCGGCCAATTCAGACATTAATGAAGCAGTCAATATTGTCTATCTGTATTGTTATCCACTCTGTATTGCCATGCATTGCAGATTTATTGAATATCAGTCGATTCCACTATTCAATGTATAATAATAATATCTAAAATAATAGTATCAACAAATCCATTCATTCACTTGTCCTGCTGGCAATCATATTATCCTTCAGTAGAGTCTCAAGATCTACATTCTGACATGCAGATCGAATGAGACAAGTCAATGAGACAGACTATCAAACCTTCCTCTCGCCATCTCAATCTCAAAGAACACAATTCCTGCCCTGACACCCCTCTATATTTAGATCGCTGTCCTTGTCTATACCCTGTCTTCATATACTAACCATCCTCTCTACCGTCCTTATTGAGACTAACTCTGTGTCGTCAATCCTATCCTCGGTCTTCAACGAGAGCCCAATGGGTAAGTATGCTATCCATTGTAGCTGGGCTATATAACACATATAACTGACTGGTATAGGGATTGCGGAGGACATATTGTACTAGAACAAGCCCCCAGCCTACGCGCTAGTCGCAGATCCATCTAACCAACCCACCATCCTTCCATCTAACGTCGCCACTACATAACCCCCTCACACTACGCTCTTCTACAACATCGACACAATTCAATCTACCTCTTGGAGAACAGGGCAGGACCCTTCTGTCTTCTTCCGCATTGGAAAACCAATTCCCCACGTCGCAACAACATAACCGCCAACTCCACCTCCCTCCCCTCTTATAACCTACGGC
>MVGC01000152.1:0-49826 GCA_003589665.1 Aspergillus sclerotialis | reverse complement strand
CCTTTATTTGGAGGTGTCAATGCTGACGTAAGCACTGAAACGTCATTTCCCAAATCCCCAGAAAATCAATTCAATCCAAATCCAGATCCAAATATATCCAATAACCTTGGAATCTTCATGATTATGAGTATGTATCTTTAATGCTGCTTCAGAGTTGCCAGATATTCGGCTGTTTAGAGTTATCCTGGCGACTCTCTTATTAATGAATCATGAATCGCGAAATACCGGGATTTTATTATGGTATGTCTGCCACTTATTATTGCTTTTTCTAATGCATTTTCTCATCACGGTCTGTCATTCGCTATACTAATTGATGATTTAGATACCGAGAAAAAGAAATACTTCAGAATCCAGGCCAGTCATGCTGCCGCTCCCGGGGCTCAGTATTCAAAAGATGCTGTCAAGCGGAAACGCAAGGAGCAAGAGGTTGGCTATTTCCTCGATTTATATAGAGATGCACCTGACATATTACAGAAACAACAGCGGCGAGTCCGCCTCAGTCGCAGGGTAGCAACGGAGACGATAAAGAAGGCTCCCATCCTGTCTCACCCGCTTATTGGAGCTGACAAGGAAATTGGGTCCCTTCTATCGCAAAATGTCAAGAGGGAGCATTATGCCTTGGCATATGCTAGCCAGATGAGATGGAAACAGCTTCATCGGTTTGAGCCCTGGCCGGATGATTACTCTATCAAACATGTTCTCCGCAATAATCGCTCGGGGATCTTAATTGCCAGTATGTCTTTTGTATCGACTATTCTGGTCAGTAACTGATTAATTCAGGTGGTTATCGGGGTGGCGAGTCGTCGGTTTCGTGAGCATCGCCCGTCCGTCTTTATTATGACTCTCTTGTTGACCATATCAGGGTGTGTTTCCCCGATTGTGATCAAGAGAAATGGACCTATGATCGGACCATGGAACGAGTTCTTTTCAAGGCGCCATACAGGGTATGCTCTATATACCCATCAGAATGACCAAGTACTGATCCTATATAGGTATCATCCCTATCTCTCAGCCACACCGGATATTTGCTGTAAGGTTGATCCCCGGGCTTGTCCATATCGATTTGACTTATAAAACAGCGCAACAATGGACAGTGGCCCGAGCGGAGACTCATTCCTTGCCCCGCGAATGCTACCAGATCCCGACGAAGGAGGAGATTATCGATGGCCGCACTCCTGTAGGTTGCCCCTTTCTAGTGAAGATATAGCACTAACAGCCTCCAGTTGCGCATCCGATTCGAATACGTACGACCCCTTCACTATGGTGTTCATCTCCTTGTCCAGTTGGCCCTAAACCTCTCTTCGCAATCGGTACTTCGCACGGATTGCACACACTAGAAGGAATCGGAAGCTATTGGTCACTATCGAAAAAGCCATACCCAAACGACGTGGTGACCGACCAACCAATACTACGCCGGCCTCAGGATTCCTCCCATGCAGTCGTTTTTACTGTCGAATGGCTATCGTCGAACGTGATCGCAGCCGGTTTGAAGGATTCCTCAATCTATCTTCATGATCTTCGCAGTGGGGGAACAGCTACTCGCTTGCAACATTCCGATGGAGTGTCTAAGATTCGGAGAGTCGATGAGTATCGACTAGTTGTTGCTGGGATGAATTCTGTAAGTTATATATTCCCTTGCGATTGTCGAACTAGGTAGTAATCTGTGGTAACAGCTTCGAATGTACGATATCCGCTTCCCTCCTAACGGCCTTCAACGCAGCCCGAATCCAATGCATCACCGTCATATCTCGACCAGACCGTACCTTACTTTCCCTGACTATTCCCCATCCTTTTTCCCCGATTTTGACCTCTGTCCTGAGCTTGGTCTTCTAGCAAGTGGTAAGCACCATCTATCTCATTCTCCCAAGGGTGGTCTGCCTTGAAGCTGATGTAGCTAATGCTCTCAATTTTAGAATCCGACGAGCATAGAATTCAACTGTTCTCCATCCGAACCGGAGGGCTTGTTTATTCTCCACTTTCGAAGTATAAATCTTCATATCCAATATCTTCCATTTGCTTCGAAACCGGCGATGCTTCCCCTCGAGGTCCCCAGACCCCAAGTCTCTTGCTTTGCTCGCGAGCTATCGTGGACGAGTGGATTTGGTAAATATTAACTAATGCGCTGGTTCTCAATGTGTACAATACAGTGTAGACCCAAAACCCTATAATTAGCGAAATAACCACAAAGCATCAGTTAATAATGCAAAGCTTACGTTTAACAAGGTGTGTTGTAGATATTGACAGATGGACTACAAATCGATGTAGTTGCGATGTTGTTGGCCATACTCAGGTAGAATCAATGTCTCCTTACCACTGAAACCAAAATAAACGATGACGGGGTGTGTAAAGAGCAACACGATCTATTCTAACTACGTTGACCTATTGCACTCAGCCTTACTATCTCGCCCGCTTATCCGATTCAAAGTCCTCAACAACACGTTCATAAAAACTTCCATCGACCAAGACCTCCCACCCTATCATTGCCATAGCCTTCCCAGCCGCTATGGACCTCTCATGCGCAACCACAGTCCCAGCAGCAGCAGTAAACCCAGGCGTATGGTTGTGACTCCCATCCATCACAGGAATGCCAACAAGCGCATGGAGAGCCGGCACCGCATACGAGACATTACCCTGATCAGTGGACCCCGGCATCGGCTCCTGCGACTCTTCGAGAACAGGCAAGCCGTATTCCTTCATATTAGCCAGAAACGACCGACAAAGCGGTCTATTGAGTCTCAAATCAGCATATATCGCTGTCTCTTCGATCTCGGCAGAGCAACCCGTGGCGACAGCGCCGGCTTCAAGACAACAACGAACACGCTGTCCCAGTGCCTCCACGCCCCTTATGGTCGGGCTGCGGATTGTGTATTTCGCGACTGTCTGCGACGGTATCACATTCGTTACTTTGGGCACCTCGAGAAATGCTCCGTGGACTCGGTCGTTCGGCTCGATCTGTTGCCGAAGCATCGATATGTTGTTGTAGCTTGAGACTAGTGCGTCAAGGGCATTCTTTCCCTCCCAGGGTGTAGCTCCTGCGTGTGCGCTTACACCCCTATAGGTACATACAAGGTCATAGCAGGCGATGGATGTCATGCCGGCTGTGCCGAACGCGTTGCGGGCTTGATAGGTGTCGTCCGACATGGGATGCCTAGATAGTTAGTTAGATGGATCGTCTCATCAGAAATATGGCTAACACATACATCATCAGAGAAACATCCGTCGCTGCATACGCACCAGCCTTAAGGAGATCGATTTTCCCACCGCCATCTTCTTCAGCCGGTGTCCCCAGCAGCTGGGCTCGTCCCTTCAGATTGAATCTGTTAATTGCAAACGCAAGAGCAAGGAAGCCCGCTACGCTTCCGATAGAAATCAGGTTATGTCCACATGCATGCCCTATATCGGGGAGGGCATCGTATTCCGCATTGAAGTTAACAATTCTGCCCTCAGAGCCAGCGATGACTTCGAAAGCTGTGGTCAGACCATATGCGTGACGCCTCATGGTGAACCCGAGGGTTTCGAAGAACTCGCATATAGAGTTATGTGCATGGTGTTCATTGTATGCGAGTTCGGGATTCCCGTGGATCTGGTGTTGGTTAGTACTACTAGTCGCTGAGGTTTGTTGATTGGATCGGTACACGTACCTTTTTGTTCAACTCGTGAAGCTGATCGCTGAGTCCGGAGATATATTCGTCTATTGCCTTTCGGACGGTGTGGGCTTTGACTTCGTCGATGTTGCGTACTGTCATCTTGGTATGTTATGGATTGAGAAACGGGAGTATGGCGACAATACTGTCAAATATTAGAGTTTACGTTCGATTTGGGATTTAGACGCTCTTCTAGCATGGCGACCGGCCCGGTTATATGAATTCAGAGGTTGTTAGTTAGGTGGTTATCCACCTCGGGACTATACAGATTGGCTACGGCGATATAGGACCAACAGAATTCAGGTTAGGGTGTAGGGCTTGGACCCATCTTGTTGGCTCCGGTAACCGGTCCAATTCGCGAAGGATTCTCTAAGTTTGTAATTTGCTTTCACCGACACGCTAGCTAGGCTAGGTAGATAGCTAGCTGGCTCTTCGGTGTAGTCCGAATTGAAGTCCAATAACCAATGTATTTTGTCAAGTAAAATAGACCTTATTATTGTGATTGAGAAATAATCTATATCATTACCGTTCCCGCAGCAGATAAGAACCTGGGAAGATTGTCTTGGGACTATTTTCAAGCTAGCAAGGACTACCAGTACCTGGTAGGACATAAAAGCCTCGGCGTTCCGCGGCAAGCGGAAATTGACTCTCCCAACCGAAAGCTTCTCATTAGAAATAAACACATCCAGACTGCCGTACTTGTTTCCCGTCCAATTCCCTATCTCGCAGGTGGATCTATCCCCGCATGTCGCTCTTCCCCATGGAGACAGTCCCTCCACAGAGCCAAATTGACGGGCCGGTTTGCAGAGTAGATAGTCCTACTCAACTCTACAACCTGGGTCCACCGCGCAAAAGCCTCTGGACGGTGTATCAAGCCGAATTCGGCGTGGAGCTGGGGAATCATCACGAGGATCAGGATAGATAGCGGATTTCTGAATCTGGAAAAACCGTCCGGCGAGATAGGAGCCAGGATCTGTTGTTTATCGGATCGGCAAACGAAATGCGGAGATGAAGATAAAACGTCGTTTCGCCCCCGGATTCATTCTAGAGTGTATTTTAAATGCTGTGAACGTGCCCGCAGCATAGCGTTCAGCTGAAATTGACGCTAACTAATATGGCTGAGAAAGGAGAGGAAGAATTCAAGAAACATGTCGATGTACCTGATATCCAACTCCAGGAGATACTCGACATCTCTTCTACACCGGAAGAAGAGAGAAAATTGCTCTGGAAACTCGATCTTATGTGAGTTTGAGGCTTCGGTTATGTCCAAATCCTCTGTCAGCGTCTGATATACCGAAGATTAATTCCATTGATGGGAGGTGCCTACTTCCTTCAATTTCTCGATAAGCTGGTTCTCAGTCAGGCAACGCTATTCAACTTGCGAGAAGATCTAGTATGTTGTCTCATCTCGTCAATCCCAGCCCAACTACCACGTGCTAACGGTCGAGCGAACCAGGGACTTCACGGATCTCAGTACTCATGGACCTCTGCAATCTTCTACTTCGGGTACCTCTTCTGGAGCTGGCCTAGTGCGTATCTTATTGTTCGACTCCCTCTCGGCAAATATCTGGCTGCATCTGTGTATGTATTTGACAATAACAACATCCACCAGCTCACTGATCCCAGTATGTAGATTCGTATGGGGCGGTATCTTAATGTGCCATGCAGCATGTACAAATTTCGCCGGGTTGATGGTAGCCCGATTCTTCCTGGGCGCTGGTGAAGCAGCCGTCGCGCCAGGATTCACATTGGCAACAGGGATGTTCTACAAACGCGAAGAACAACCCATCCGGTAATCTATCCTCTCCCAACATCTACATATCACTCCAATAACAAAATCCACTAGTCAATCAGCCTGGTTCTTCGGCAATTGCCTCGCTTCCCTATTCGGCGGCCTAATCGCCTACGCTATTGGACACATCCACTCAGCTATCACGCAGTGGAAACTCCTATTTATCATCCTCGGTGCAGTAACCAGCGGCTATGCATTTATCCTCTTTGCACTACTACCCGATACTCCTGCTAAAGCGATATTCCTACGTTCCAACGAGCGAGCAATTGCCGTCCAACGAACAATGAAAGACAAGACCGGGGTAATGGACAATGGGAAGTTCAAATGGAGCCAGGCCTGGGAAGCCGCTCTGGACCCGCAGACTTGGTGTCTTGCCTTGAACTCGTTTACTTCGAATTTATGTAACGGGGGGATTACTACTGTCCGTAATACCACTTCAACAACAGTGCCTATAACATGAACGCTAATACCCGCCCCAGTTCACCTCAATCCTAACAGCCGGCTTCGGCTTCTCAGACTTCCAAGCCCTACTCATGCAAATGCCACAAGGCGGCGCCGAAATCGTCTTCCTACTCCTCACCTCCATCGCAGTAACATTCATCCCGTCGTCTCGAATAATCAGCCAGATCCTCAACACAATCATCTCAATGATCGGCCTAATCCTCGTATGGAAGCTGGACGAAGACAACCGCGCCGGAAGAATGGTGGGACTGACGCTCGGGATTGTCTACGCGATCAATCTGCCCATATCCCTGAGTATGGTTACGTCGAATGTGGCCGGGTTTTCGAAGCGGAGTGTGGTTTCTGCGGCGATTTTCATCGCCTACTGTGTCGGCAACCTTGTTGGGCCGCAGTTCTTTTTGGATAGTGAGGAGCCGGCTTATCCTGTGAGTTTTTTCGGGTTTTGGTTTTTCTTTTGGTTGTTTGTGGGAGGGAGAATTGGCTAACAGCTGTTTTTGTTTAGACGGGAATCAAAGCGTGCATGGCTGGTTTGGTTATCAGTATCTTCTTCCTCATTTTGCTATATGTATATTATATCTGGGAAAATCACCGACGGGATAAGCTATATGGAAAACCTGAGAGGGCTACCGTTGGTGAAGAGCTGCGGGATGAGCTGTCGAATAAGACGGATCGTCAGATTGAGAGTTTTCGGTATATTCTGTGAACATTTGACAGTATCTAATTGATGTGTATAGTGGGTTTAATTGGCATTTCAGTTCATTGAGAGTTGGATATCTTAATAATACATATCGAAGGCAAATGGTTAATTTCTACTTGAGCCTCGTATCGATCAATCCAATCCTCCAGCTAGCCACTCCCCAACCTCAACTCCAATCCCCTTAGCCATTTCTCCAATCCAATCCCCAGATACATTAACAGACCATTTCTCTCCCGCATCTGCCGAAGTATTCCCGCTGCTCGACGCCCCAGAAACCAATCCCGCGCGACTCCCCGCCGGAACAACAAGGCGTAACCGCCTTAGCGTTGCAAGTTCCGCATATATAGCATCGGACACAGCAGCAACCCGAATAGGGTTTGCGGGCGGGTTGGGATCAATAGCGTGGTAGATAGCGAGGAGACGCTCGAGCGGAAATGGTCGAGCTGTTAGAATAGTCGAAGGACCTGTGATTCCTGCTCCACCGCCGGGGGCGGAGGTAGTAGCCGATGATGTAGCAAAGGCTGACTCGAGTGTTGTTTTTGTGATGCGGGTTTTTTGTCTCTTGCCCTTTTTGCTTGGTGTTGAGGGGTCTTGGCTGGCGGCGTAGTCTTCTGCTTGAGCTTGGGAGAGGACTTTTAGCCGTCGCCTGTGGTGTGCGCGTTTGTTCCGGGCGGATAGAGAGGAGGATGAGAATTTCGAGAAGAAGATAGTGTCTAGACGCTGCGGCGTGTGGGAGGCTAGATATGCGGCTGTTAAGATCAAGGTTGGGAAGTAAGGTAGGGATGGTAGCGGCGAAGGGGCAGAAGCTGCTGTCAGGGACGGTTTTGAGACTGAGCCTGATGATGGCGTGGAGTCCTCGGAGACGATATGATGCACGAGTGCTGCTTCGCTTTGGTGACGGAAGAGTGCACGGTTCCTAACCAGAAGTCGCGCAAAGTCCCATTCGTTGTTACCGCCAGGTGGTGCCTCGCCGTTTGTTATCGGCGATACGAATTGAGGCCAAAGTTTCTCGCATATTGATCTAAACACGGGAATTGTACTCGCCGTAGGCCCAACTAGCGCATCGTAGACAGTCCAAACGAAATGCGGATATAGCTTGGAAGATATCTCGGATGGAAGGTTGTCAACATGCGGTGGATCCGAGTTGAGAATGATAGTAGTTGCTTCTTTGCGAGTATACGGAGGGAAACTAATATGCGGAACAGCCGCAGCTTGTAGGAAAAGAGGCCGTGGCGTAGAACTGAGTATCAAAATGACAGAGAGACATGGTATCTTGAACAGTCAGTCAGTAACTCCAGCAGAAAACCGAGGCACAGCAAAACTCACCACCTCCCCTAGTCTCGCAACAGCCGACAGCAGGGTCTGCGGCGCCTCTCGTTGCTTGTCTATCCCATCCAAAACCAGTACAAACTTCTCACTCCCTTTCCCAGTAGCTGAGCCCAAGCAGTCTGCCAGCAGTACAGCCAAAGTACTAACATGCTCGCATCTCCCTTTCCCGAACTTCTCCCATTCGTCCTGCCGACCGAGAGCTTCGAGTGTCGCCCAGAGCACTTTTGTCAATAGATGCCGCCCGGTTATACATTCGGTACTTCGGACAATCGCATGTGGTGTCTGGAGGGTGGAGAGAACCGCGCGAACGATGGTTGATTTGCAGGTAGCTGATATACCATGGACAACCAATGTAGATGGACTAGAAATTCCAGACTAAACAGGAAAAAGAAGTTAGCAAAGTGAGAATCATTGGAATTGCCATTTCACTTGGTTGGTTCGATCCCATCTTCCAAGGGAGATATGACTGTCCTTATGGGTAGATTGGGATACTCACACTAAACAGACTAGCCAACTGCTTAGTCTGAAGTTCTCGGCACGGCCATTGCTGGTTTACCGACCGGGAAACCTCTGATGGGAGCATGTAAACCATACTTGATGGTGGTCCGGGGAAGTAGGAGGATAGAAGTTGTCGTGAAGCTACATATCACGTGCTGGTATTTTTCCATTATCAATAGTTCTGTATTTGTACACCTTCCTACTTATCGAGTTTACTCTTCTTACCATTGACTATTGACATGCCAGCAATAAAGCAATCATAATGATATTCGTCCTTAAGCTATGAATACATCTATTCTACCGACTATGCTGTTGGAAAATGTATTGACATGATAGTCAAGAAACCATGCAAGATGACCATCTCATGCGTAGGAACAGATGAAAGGAAACATTGGTACAGTCATCCAACCTTTCACCAGAAACGAGAGCAGGATGAAAGGCAATCAATCGTTCCTCGGCTATTCAACTTCGTCCAACGAGCCCATCAGCGTGGGTAACTTGAGAACCGCGATTGGAAAGTCGTTTTCGATGGACGTTCCACCCCAACCACAAAAACATAGCCCCGAATAGAAAACAAAAAGAAAAGTAAAAAACAAGAAATAATGCAGACCAAAGAATGCGATAAAAGCACATGTTGGAATGAAAAGAATGCAAAGTAGACAAGAAGCAACCTAACTCGCCATCATGCAATGGCGGGTCAAGGCGAATTCCGTCAGCAAAGAAATCAATGTTTTGTCCCCCAATAGATGGAGGGCATAAAAAAAGATGGAAAATACAAGAACGAATGCAGGGTGTATCTTATCGTGTACTGCATCTGATCGTCAAAAGAAGACGCATGGGAATCGCAGATATAAGGTCTTGACATTCAATTCCCCATTTGCTGACGGTGGAATACATGGCCGTTAAATCATGAAGATCGTAGCATCATTTCACTATGGGTACAAGTTTAGTCGGAAAGACTCGCAATTCACGGTGCAATGTACCAGTTTAGAAGTATGCGTAGAGCTGGTTCTGAGCACCAAAATTGCTGTTTTGCTGCTGAGCAGCAGGGGTAAATGCATGTGGAGGTGTTGATGGATTCGCGGAGCCAGGGGTCCGAGAGAATCCAGTCGCAAAGTTCTGGCTTCCAAGCTGGCTGGGAATGTTGGAAGATTGAAACGGGTTAGGCGAAAAGGCGAACTGCTTGGAAGCCAGAGGTCCTGGAAGCTGAGTGGAATTCACTTCGTTCGGGGTCACCTCTCCACTGGTCGTAGCGCTCCCTCTCCCTGAACCCTCGGCAGCCATAATTTTTCCAGCGATACGGCGGCCATGAGGAGTCTGGCGAATAGAAGGCAAAATCGGCCGGATGGCATCAACAATCTTGGCATGGGTTTCAGGATCAGAGAAATCCATGGCAGTTTGGATCACATAGTTTGCGAAAGAATCGCGAAGCATTTTCTCCAATTCGTTACCCGTAAGCATCTCGTCAACCATCTGACGGCTGATTTGATGGTCGGCAGTGCGCAGGCATTTTTCGATCACATTGGAACTAAATTTCTGCTTCGACAAAGCAGGGATATTGCCATGGAATGACTTGCAAAGTGGTTCAGTGAAATGCGGCTCGCCAAGGTCCAGAATGTACTGCACGACATAGTTGCCAAAGGGATCTTGGACCAGAGAGAACGCGTTGTTAGTAATCTGAGCGATGAGATGAGCCCTCTGTTCACCCGACGCATGGTCGATACAGCGCTGAAGAACACAGCACCCATGGCGATGGGTCCCAACAACCACGCAGTGAGCACCAACAGCATCATAGACGAATTGGGCATCTTCTGCAGAGAGGCGGTTCAGACACTTTTGAATCACATGGTTTCCGTTCAGGTCTTGAACCAACTCGACAACGTGGTCCCTCAGGGCGCCGACCACTGTCTGAGTCTGCTCAGGGGTAGATATGAACTCGATCATCTTCTGCAGAGCGCGGGTGCCGTGCTGATTTAACGCGATATTGACAAGTTGGGGGGCGGCATTGTTCATGAGCACTGTTCGCTGTTCATCGTTCGAGTATTCGAGCAACTTCTGGCACAGGTAGTTGCCAAATGGATCTGTTGGAAGAGTTAGTCAAATGGCCTGACAGCTGAGGATGGGCTTTAATACCAGTCATCAACTCGACGACATGCATTCGAATCTCGTTGAAGATCATCTGCACATGCTCCGGATTACGCTCCTCCAGTTTTCTCTGCAGGTATCTACAGCCGTGCTGGTCTTTGCACAGGCTGTACAGTTCACCCTGATAATGCTCAAGAGGAAAATTTGCAAATCGGGACAGCTGGGCCGATTCACCGTCACCATTTCGACGAGCGCCAGTGGCTTTGGCAGGACCTTCAGCAAATCGATAGTTACCATACGAGGGGTAGTGTCCATATGAGCCAGCAGGGTTGAAGTTCTGAAACTGCCCATGCACCTGCATTGGATTTCCCATATACGGCTGCAATCCATAGCCATAAAATGGAGCTTGGAACGTAGGCAAGGCCGTCGGAGAAACAGGACCAGAGGCACCGGTGGTGGGAATTGCTCCACTTATAGAGCCAAAGGGCGCAGCACTGGCTTGCAGTGTGGTGTGCTGACCCTGTGAGGTGGGATGCTTTGCATTATCACGATCGGGAGAATCCCTGGACTGATAAGGAGTTCCAGGTCCCGTAGAAACACGGCTCAAATTAGCGTTGGTCTTGGGTGGAGTAATGGCATTATCGAAGTCATCGTCTTTAACTGTCGGCAGATCATTCGTGGAATACGAGGACTGGAGGGAGGTGGGACGACTGGAAGTCGACGTTGCACCTTCATGGTTCCCCTCGTTTCCAAAGTGCAGAGTGCCCTCGAGGGAATGTCTCGCTGCATGACGAGATTGGTGCGATCCACTGGGTTGATTATCACCCAGCGAAGTACCCAGCTGGTCAAGACGAAACATATTCAAAGAATTCTGGGGCATGCTCTGGTGCGATGAACGAAAGCGGCTGTGAGTGTAAGACTCGGGGCCTGGGGTGCGTGAATTTGCCAGATCCAAGGCGTCGGAGTTGGCGGAGAGCTAAACAGTCACTTAGCAAATAGTCACAATCTGGGTGAGGCGATACTGAATCACTTACCAGGCCCGAACCATCGCGGCGCGACAAGGTGGGGAACTTGTCATCAGGATCAGTCATTTGAAGATAGGACCTGATATCAGGTGTAGGCATCCGATCTTCGCCCTTTACAGTGGCTTGGTCTTCTTCGCTGGGAAACAAATACTTGGCAGCATTGAAGGAATCAAGACCAGATGAATGGTTGAAAGTAGACATCGCCGGACGAAAGTGAGAGTTCAGTGCCGTAGAGGGCATGGAATAACGATGAATACTATCAATCGCAGTCAGTAAGTAGGGGTCCAAATAGTGAGGATATAATAAAGCTTTGGTGTGAGATGTGATCTGAAATATGAGACAGTGGGGTACAGTGATGAGATGAACACAACAAATATGCTGCAAGGCACTTTGCTTTAAAAGGAATTGTTGCCAGAAGCAAAAGATGACAAGAGTTAAAGAGAGATAAAAACTTACGAAGGTCCAGGGCGCAAAGGAGACGCAGTTTCTTGCCCAAAGTCTTCCTTTTCAGAGTTCCTACGGGAGCCAGGAACTGAGTGAACTGTGAAACGGCTAGGTGTCTGCACAGAAGTAGTATTCATCTGACTGGTTGGAGAAGTAACATGAGACGGTGCAAAGACATTGAAAAAGCCCGGAGAAGAAGTGACACTGGAAGTTGAGAATCTCGTGGGACGTGAGAAACCGGGGAAACCAGAAGACTCATGAGCCTCTGGAGGGGTTGTGGGCTCACTGACTGGTCCAGCAATACCAGCTTTTGCGAGGTCTCGAGCAAGTTGATCCATTTCAAGTTTCTCTTTTTCGTGTCGCAGGTCCAGTAGCTTCATGTCCTCTTCAAATCTCCGTTTCTGTTCCCGCATATACTCAATATGCTGGCGCTTCTTTTCAAACTGTAAGGAGTCAGAAAGCTGAATACAAGTGAAGTGAAATGAAAGAGATGAGAGTATGAAGAGATGAAATGCTCACAAGCTGGGATTTATAAAAGTGATTGGCCTGCAAGATAGCAGGTCAGTTGGAAGTGAATGAAAAGTGAAGTCGAAGTGAGGTAGAGGGGGAAGTGAGAGAAAGGTGAGGGGGAGTGAAGGGGAAGAATAATAAGGCTGGCAGAGGGGCTAACGGCGACAACTACAAAGCACAACAATTCCAGTCTTCCCTCACTTGGTATACAAGTACGAGTTGGGCTATTATATTCCTGAAGGAATATCTAAGAAAAGTTGCAAGCTTACCGACGACAGTAAATCTAAAGGATCCGGCATTTGTGTTGGTCCCTGGTTCAGGTAGCTCCAAGACGAGAGCTTGCTGGAATCGGTTGTGAACCTCCGTTGGATATTGGAGCGTACATCGTTGGGGGGCCGCGAGAAAGGCGAGACCAAGTTCGAATGGCTAGGGGAAAACGAAGTATATCCGGGAAATGACGATTCCGACGGAGGTGATCGCGGAGATGGGAATCGAAGCTCATCGAGGCGTTCACTCAGGCCATTCTTGAATGCCATGGTGGGCGCGTCAGGGCAGATGTCCGACTACTGCAATTCACCCAGATATCAAGTCAGAATCAAGATTACCATAACGTTCTAGGAAATGCGGAGTATTCTGTAAGATAATTTCAACGCCGAAGAGCTCTCCACACTGGCTCGGAATCATGAATTGGAAAATAAGGCGCAATGGAGGAGAAAGACAGCTGGGATGGCGGTGTGGCCCTTAAGTAGGGAGGAATTGGGCGTCGGGAAGAGCAAGCGGGGAGGGACTCAACACAAAGCGCGACTCACTCGATGAACGCCTCGAAATATAGATTTCCAGAGTAGATATTGCCTTGACTCGTTCGTCGGAAGAAGAGTAACCGTCCTAAACAATCCATAGTCAAGCCAAAAGTCAGCGAGTGTGCGATATTTAAGGATGCGGAGATATTAAACAGGGCGGAACATACCTGCGCAGTAGCCCTACACTCTCGAATCGAGAGCGACAGGGAAGGAGGAGGGAATAAAACGAATGAAAACAGTAAATGAGAGTGAAAACAAAAAAAGAAAAGGTATAAGGACAATAACAATATGTGTTGTACAAGGTAGGAAGCGAGAGTGATTTTGAAAGAGAGTAAAGTAAGTAGAGAAAGAAGGAGAGGAAGAGAAAGCGAGGAGGGGAACAAAATGCGAGAAGGCGGCGGCTGGGAAAATCCACAGCGGGGAGTCTTTTGGGATGACTCGACCCTTTCCTCGTTTAAACTAAGCTTGATTTCTTCAACTTATCCCCATGCTTTTCTTTTTTATTATTATTATTTTCTTATTCGTCTATCTTATTTCTTGTCTCTCGGTTCTCTTTCTCTCTCTTTTCGCCAGTTATTCTCATAGTTCCTTGGCAGAAAAGACCTGTCAAAGTATAGATCTACTAGGCTGCATGTATTATCCGTACCTATCATTGGAATTGAATCATTGGAAGGCTTGAGCTTCTCTTCAATAACTTTTGATTGGATCTGCTTGATCTTCTACTTTTCAATCTTCCTATTGTACGACTTAATCGTTGGGTGTCCTTATCCCCGATCAAACTGGAAGGAATGGAAGGAAACGAACGGATGGTGCCAAACAACCTGCAAATCCGATAGCTACAGGGATTAATAGTCGACTGAAGAGCTGCCAGATACTTCTCCATGGGCTTTACAGACCGGCGCAAGGGGCGAATGCTGCGCTGTTCGAAGGCGTGGCCACTGCAAGCCCTTACTGCATTGTGTGGAGAATGCAGAAAGAAAGATGTGACAGCGGATCATGTTCTAAAGAGTTCTGGCCCCCACACGTACCTGGATCCCCGATCATACTTCGCCGCCTCTTTGTTCTCTGAAAATAGCCACGTCGGGGGAGTTCCAAGTTAAGTGACGTGACTGTTTACTGTGTATTGGAAAAACTTGTATCGATGCCAGACAAGGGATATTTACAGATTCCCACGCGTCCCACACTTTCATATGGTTCGCGTCGGGTAAGTCTTCCACTTTTTTCATTAGTACCGGGGTTCCTAGCTTGATTAATCACCAATCTCGACTTGTGACAGTCACACAAGTTCCATGGGTTCTCCATCGAAGTTGATTCGAATCCAGTCAGTATCGTGATTCATTCGCCTCATCAGGCACCATCACCAAAAACTGTGTCTAATATAATTCCCCTCCAGATCCACTGCAGAATCGACAGTCGGGCTCTGAATATGACTGGTGCGGTTGGAGAGAAGCGGTGAACAGGCCCAGGGAACTCCAGACCAAATATCGGGGCTGATCCATTACTTTTTTAGCCATCGACACCCCTGAACCAACTAGACTTCTAGCTTGATTTTGGTGGGCTTACTTTTCGAACCACAATATAGGGCTTGCCGCTCTAGGGGATCACAACCAATCATTACAAGCCACTTTCCTACCATATTTCAAGGCGACTCTGAATCATCTACTTGGCTTTTATCACCATTGAGAATCATAACCGGAGAATTTTCCTTCGCCTATAGCGGGAAATTTATCTATCTATTCCCAATCTAATTAAAGCACGATAGCTCTATAGGAAAAAAAGAAAAGAAACCGACTGAACCTAGAACCAAATTTCGACCCCTCATGCCTGACGGCCCAGCGTGGATCTCGTCAATCGGGGTAAATGCACCTTAATTATAAGCAGCTAGGCTAGTTTTCCCCTTGGCGATTTGCCCGGTCGAGTCGTGCGTGTGGACATCCCAATTGGCAGTCGATGACGTTGTTTGCCCCAACATCCCCACGTTCATTCCTTCAATGCATTCTGGTCTATTCTCTCCCAACGCTCTTCAAACTCCCACCGAGGCTTATTCGGAGATAAGATGACAAATTACAGTACGAGTGTAACCCGCCAAAGCTGTTTCAGTTGTTTGGTACATCTCTTTTTGTTTCCGGCCTCTTATTACCGGTTAGTGATATCTTATATTCTGAGCCTTAGTTTGCTTAATATTTGTTGAGAAAAGAAATAAAACAGGAATTTCTTCCCCTAAGTATTGCTAATCCAATTGGCTCTGCTAGATCATCGAAGGTCTCTGACTAAAATGGCAGGCCGTTCCCACTAGATCTCGAATTAGTCCCGGGACATGGTAATATTTGTATCCGCCTGCCCTGATACACGAAACTTTTGGGACATCGTCGGCCTGCGCATGAGGGGTACTGGTAACTCGTTTTAGATTTTCCATAACCTACGGCGTCTCACTGACCCTGACGAAATGCATCGAGACGTTGGCTTCTCTGTCCATACAGGCTCCGCTACATGGCCGCCTCATAAGACGTTCACCGGCCGTTATGTGCTTATCGAACCACTTGATGCTAAGCACATCGACGACCTTTATGACAGCCTAGGGAAGCCAGAATATCATGCCGTCTGGACCTACCTCCCTAATGGGCCATTTCAAGACAAGGAATCTTTCAGCGAGCTCATCAAAAGCTCAACGCAAACCAAAGACTCAGTATTCTACGCAGTAGTAGACCAGGTCCAAGGGAAGGCAGTAGGATTCTTCAGTCTTATGCGTATTGATTTGAAAAACCGAGTAGTGGAGATTGGATATATTGCGTTCTCCCCTCTTCTCCAGCGCACGACAGCTGCCACAGAGGCTTTCTATCTGACGGCGCGTGCTGTGTTTGAGGATCTAGGATTCCGTCGTTTTGAGTGGAAATGCGATAGTCTTAATGATCCCTCAAAGCGAGCTGCTACTCGTTTTGGGTTCACGGCTGAAGGTGTTTTCCGCCAGCATATGATTGTGAAAGGCCGTAACCGCGATACGGCTTGGTTCTCGATTATTGACTCGGAATGGCCTTCTTTGCAAGATGCTTTTGTGCAGTGGCTTGATCCCCTTAATTTCGACGATGATGGAATCCAGCGTTGCTCGCTTACCTCTTTCCGTCGAAGTTGATTATTATGCATCATGGAGTTCAAGATCATTTCGTTTCCTGAGATCATAGTTATTCTATATATGTTCCTGTAAATGCATTATTTTAGGTCTCGTATCCGTATTGTAAAATACTGATACCATTCTAGTAAGCAGTCTGAGAACCTAGATTTAACAATTATTTCCCATCGACAGGCGCGTTTCGGATTTATTTTCCGAGAAATGAGTCGCAAGAGCATGCCTAGGGGTATAACATATCCCCGAATACTGCCGGACAAAGGAGTACAAGGGGAGTCAACGAATGTCACACCAAGTGTTCCTAAGCCCATGGTGATTGTCCTGTCGTAATCCAGGGCTACCAGGTGACAGTATCAGGTACCAGGACAGGTTACATTGCCCTTCTTCCTCGATGATCCGTTCAGGATTACAACAGAAGGTCAATGTGATTGGAGGCGTCATTGTTTAGGCCTCAGCTCCAAGCCACCGCGAACAAATATATAGGCACAGGGTTACACGATATTAAGCCTTGCCCTTATCTTATGTGAGAAGGATAATATTCTGTATACTGATTAAGTCCCTTAAAGTGCAGCTGTATCGCAATTATCAGTATAGCCTTGGCATTCGCTCGATACAACTATTATTATTTGAGCTGCAATAGTTCTTGTATGCTAATATAAATAAGTGCGGCTGAAGTGCATTGCTCTTCTAACTAGAATCTAACATGTTTAATTTCGATTTAGCCCAATAATTCATTCCTGACCAACTACCAAAGCGTCATATGAGCTGGTGATAGAATAGGGTTGTCCGAAATACCTACTCAGATTGACTCCTTGTTACAACAGAAACATTAGTTGAAACATCTATCAAGCTTCTCTGTAAGCTTCAATGACACCTTCTACAATCCTCGGATTTATAATTATCCGGAATATGCCTAGAGCATTGCAAGATGTGCATATTTATGCAGAATGCATTACGTAACCACCCCTCCTAGGAAATTCGATCAAATCGATATCCGATAAGAACAGAAAAATTGTCCGATTGACTCAAGCCATGCAATCGACTTCTTCTTCCCTTCTTTGACCTTTTCTCATCTCCGACTTTTGTTTCTGTGGATTCTACATCTCCAGACAATGCCTCCCCGTCGGAGGCCCCAGCCTTCTGCAGCCAAAGCACGGCCTGCGAATGCGAACCCTACAGAGGTCAGTAAAAGATCCTCCGCATCATCATCGTATCCTTTTGATAGTTTGCTAACCTCGCCGTCATTTAACAGGCGCACGGAGCTACCACTGCTGATCCCTCTCTGAAACGAAAGCGTCCCTCTGTGTCGAAGGAACAACCTGCTCAACCGATACCAGATAGCGACCAGCAAGATAAACATGCGCATCTTCATTACCGTCACCGAGATCCGTTTGACGCTCTCCTCGAACCATTTTACTACAATAAGTCATTGACAGACCCGATTGACACAGCCAAGGATAAGTGGAATTTGCTCCCTGCCTTTCTCAAAGTCAAAGGGCTGGTGAAACAGCACATCGACTCATATAACTACCTGGTGGAGGTGCAATTGAAAAAGATCCTTGAATCCAGTTCCACAATCCGAAGTGATGTTGATCACAACTTCTACATAAAGTTCACCGATATCTACGTTGGCTCCCCTCGTCGATCCGATGAGCCTCAAGATGCCGGTCTCGATTTCGAGTCAACCGTGACCCCGCAGGAATGTAGACTTCGTGACACAACCTATGCGGCCCCTATTCAGGTCGACTTTGAGTATATTAGAGGTCGTCAACGGGTTATTAGGAGAGGTGTCGCTATCGGAAGGATACCGGTTATGTTGCGCAGTTCCAAGTGTGTTTTGTCGAACAAGACGCCGTCGGAGATGACGGTCTTGAGCGAATGCCCCCTGGACCCTGGTGGCTATTTCATCGTGAATGGGACTGAAAAGGTCATTCTTGTTCAAGAGCAGTTGAGCAAAAACAGAATTATCGTGGAAACAGACCCGAAGAACCAGATTGTGCAGGCTTCGGTAACCAGGTAAGTATTACGGTCCTTCTAGGTATCTCTGTCGCGTGCGGCTTCTAACTTTTTGTAGTTCTTCCAACGAGCGCAAATCGAAGAGCTATGTCATTCTCAAAAAGGACAAGCTTTTCGTTAAGCATAATGTGCTGAGTGAAGATATCCCTATCGTTATTCTTTTGAAAGCAATGGGGATTCACACGGACAAGGAGATGCTTCGCCTGGTTGCCGGTGTTGATAAGTTGTATCAGGAGGATTTCGCAATCAACTTTGAGGAGCCCATTAAACTCGGCGTCTACACACAACAGCAGGCGCTCGAATGGATCGGTTCTCGGATCAAGATCAACCGCAAACAAGCTTCATACCGCAGGACCCATGTACAAGAGGCTGTTGAGGCTATCGCATCTGTTATCATCTCCCACATCGAAGTCCAGGGCATGCACTTTCGACCGAAGGCCGTTTACGTTGCGCACATGTGTCGTCGTGTTCTAATGGCTAAGAATGACTCTTCTCTGGTTGATGACCGTGACTACCTGGGTAATAAAAGACTGGAGTTGGCCGGTCAGCTTCTCGCCCTCCTTTTTGAAGACCTTTTCAAGAAATTCTGCTTTGATATCAAAATGAATGTTGACAAGGTATTGAACAAACGCAACCGAGCTGAAGCTTTTGATGCCTGGAGTGTAATGAGCATGCATAGCAATCACATCACCCAGGGGATGAATCGTGCTATATCAACCGGTAACTGGAGCTTGAAACGTTTCCGTATGGAGCGCGCTGGTGTCACCCACGTGCTCAGTCGCTTAAGTTATATTGCAGCGCTGGGTATGATGACCCGTATCAGCAGTCAATTCGAAAAAACTCGAAAGGTCAGCGGTCCTCGTGCGCTGCAACCGTCACAATTTGGCATGCTTTGCCCGGCCGATACTCCTGAAGGAGAAGCATGTGGTCTGGTTAAGAATCTGGCACTAATGACCCACATCACGACCAATGACGAAGAAGGTCCAATCAGGAATTTGGTCTTTATATTAGGAGCAGAAGATGTGCAGACTCTTGGTGGTAGAGAGCTTTACAGCCCTGGTCACTACACCATTTCGATAAACGGTACTCCCACTGCGCTCACCCGGCGACCTAAATATTTCCTCGACGCATTCCGAAGACTTCGTCGTATGGGCAGGATATCAGAATTCGTCAGCATATACATCAATCATCATCAAGCAGGAGTGCACATTGCAACGGACGATGGGCGCATTTGCAGACCGCTCATTGTCGTGGAGAATGGCAAGTCGCAGGTTCAAGCGCATCATCTTGAGAAACTGCGTGACGGGACGATGGAATTCGATGACTTCCTCGCGCAAGGTCTTGTGGAATATCTCGATGTCAACGAAGAGAATGATTCATACATTGCGATCTACGAGAAAGATATCAACGAATTAACGACTCATCTAGAAATTGAGCCCTTCACCATACTCGGGGCGGTGGCTGGTCTTATCCCTTATCCACACCATAATCAGTCCCCCCGTAACACTTACCAATGTGCAATGGGTAAACAAGCTATTGGTGCAATTGCCTCGAACCAGTTCCTTCGAATTGATTCCATCCTTTACCTCATGGTGTATCCACAAAAACCAATGGTCAAGTCACGTACCATCGAGCTGGTCAAATACGACCAACTCCCGGCCGGCCAGAATGCAACTGTCGCTGTCATGAGTTACTCAGGCTACGATATTGAGGATGCCCTAGTCCTAAACAAGGGCTCAGTTGATCGCGGCTTCGGACGATGCCAAGTCTTCCGAAAATACCTCACAACCCTGAAAAGCTATCCCAACGGCACAAAGGATAAACTTCAGGCGCCAGAATACGAAAACAACGCCCCAATTCGCAAACACGCTCTCCTCGAAAGCGACGGCTTAGCTGCAGTAGGCGAACAGGTCAACGCCGGTGAAGTCTACATCAACAAATATACCCCGAACCAAGCACACGCGTCCGGATTCGCCGGGCCAACAAACCAACCCGTCACCTTCTCCCCAACTCCAATGACCTACAAACTCCCCGACCCAGCCTACATCGACCAAGTCCTCTATTCCGTGACGGAGGGCGAAAACCATCTCGTCAAAGTCCTCACACGGCAAACCCGCCGCCCAGAAGTCGGCGACAAGTTCTCCTCTCGCCACGGACAAAAGGGTGTCGTCGGCATCATCGCCGACCAAGCCGACATGCCCTTCTCCGACCAAGGTGTAAACCCGGATATAATCATGAACCCTCACGGTTTCCCCTCTCGAATGACAGTCGGAAAACTCCTCGAACTGGTCGCTGGCAAAGCAGGCGTCCTCTCCGGCCAGCACGGCTACGGAACCTGCTTCGGCGGCAGCCCCATCGAAGAAACCTCACAAACCCTCATCAACCATGGCTTCAGCTACGGCGGAAAAGACTACCTCACCTCCGGTATAACAGGTGAACCTCTCCCCTTCTACGTCTTCACGGGTCCAATCTACTACCAGAAACTCAAACACATGGTTCAAGATAAGATGCATTCGCGTGCTCGTGGCCCTCGTGCAATGCTTACCCGCCAACCAACAGAAGGTCGTTCGAGAGATGGAGGTCTCCGTCTCGGAGAAATGGAACGAGACTGTCTAATCGCATACGGAACAAGTCAACTCCTCCTCGAACGACTGATGATTTCATCAGATCGCCATGAGATAGACGTCTGCGAGAAGTGCGGGTTCATGGGTTATCTGAACTGGTGCCAGCGGTGCAAGTCGTCTCGTAGCGTGGTCAAGATGGTCATTCCTTACGCTGCTAAGCTTCTTATTCAGGAGTTGCTCAGTATGAACGTCACCGCCAGATTGAAGCTCGAGGATGAGTTCCCTGAAACTAAGGGGCGGTGATTCTTCGATTCGATTGGATTTAATTGCCGTTTACTGGCTTGCTTCGCTTGGGTATTCTTCGTGTTCTCGTGTCTATTCGATAGAAGATGGGTCGTGGTTTTGTTTGGTGGATTGTCTTTTGGCAAAAAAAGCTAAATCATGTACTTCTTAGAATCATCTGCATGATATGCATAAGCATAGCGCGGCGATCGATCAATTTAGTTATTATTTTATCTATTTACTGTAGTACATCTGGTACATTGTATTATTCTCAGAGAAGATGACTGAGGTAACTACTGTAGGATTTATTGTAGTGCGAAGAAGCCTTTTCTTGACAATTATATATCTAGTCTCGCAGACTAAAAAGCAAGAAATGTAACATCCAATAAAACAAACTACTAGGATTGAAAGCTCAAATAACCATACTGCTAACATTAATCCATCAAAAAACAGTACTCAATCGATAACGATATTTTATCAACAGTCTACCTAAGTAGCTGTATCCAAAAAGAAGACGAAAACAAAGAACCAACCAACCAACCTAATCAGGTCCAATAGAAATAACCTTTGACTCAAACGCAACTTGCTGATACCTAGTGAATTGAACCGCCTCGTTAAGGAATTCAGAATGCAACACCTTCGCTTCACTCATCGACATCGGGAGATTATCCTTTCTATCCTCGAACTCCGTAGAGAGTTTATCCAGCGACTTGCTCAAGTCCCCGAGTTCATCCTCACTGAATGTCCAATCCAATCGCTGAGGCGGGACATTGGCAGTCGATATAATACGGATATTCGGGTCCACGAGGAATATAATCAGACTTTTGGTGTATCCTTTCTTGGTTGGATCGGTTAATTTGTATCCCGTAGTTCGGTGTTGAATCGTGCTGGGATACATGACTACCCGGCCAAGTCGACATTCGATACTGCCTGAATGCTGGATGGGTGAGTCGCCTACATCAAAGCCGTATACCTGCTTTAGCCAGACTGAGTCGTTGGGTTCGTGGACGACTTCTGTGAGGGAGTCTGTCTCGGCAATGTGGCGGAATTCCATCCTTACGGTTTCGACATTTTCGGCGTCGAATACGTAAAACGCTGATGCGCAGATGTGTTCGTTCTGGAAGAAGCTGTCAGAAAGTCCACGAACTGGGGAGCTGAATCCATTACCATTTGGCCTTCTACATGCCAGTCAGTTCCGAATGATTGATCCTCAGGTTTCAGCTCGGCGGTAATAATTCTGACTATTATCTGTAACCCACGCTCGCCGTAATCTTTATTTAAGTCAACCCCTTCTTCTATCCGAACCGGCGTGGGAAGATCTGGAGGTAAATTGGCCATCATCCAAGGCGGTACTGCCCAGGGCGCGAATTTCCCGACATCGGGTTGAATTGCTGTTAGATTGTCCATTCTCCATTGTTCCAATCTTTCATCAAATACGTTTGCCGATTCCCCTGGGGCGGGTCTGGGCATTTGGTCCTCTTGCTCCTTCGACAGTGGATAGTATTCGGCCTTCCTATATTCAATCCGGGCTCGAGAATGCAGCATATCTTTGAGCGGAGTCAATGTTCCATTCCACTGAGGAACTGTGAAATTAAAGAACTCCTCAATGAGTTCGTACATCCGTCGGTTTCTGGTGGGATGCAGGTTGTTGATATAGCTGTTAATGCGCCATGTGCCGTTTTCTAGCTTGAGATCACATGGCAGCATTTGAAAATTCCTACTATAAGGCCTGATGGTGATGTCGTCTCGAGAAGTTACCCGCCAGGCGATATCTTCCCTTGTGATTCCCGTCTCATCTGGACATTTAATGATTTCCCCCTGTCCTGCATTGGCAATGGCGTCATCTAACCCAATCAATCGATCCTTGAGAATACGGGATCTCCCATAGACAAGCGGATATAATCCAACAGGGAGAACGTCGCAATGTTTGTTATTACTGTCTGAATTATAAAATTCCAACTCCAGGGGAACTGCATCGAGTTTGTTGGTCTCCTCTGCCAATTTGTCGCAAAAGGATCTAGGGACGCTAAGGTCCGACTTGGTTATATCACCGTTATACAGGGAGACTGCATGGGTTCGTTCATAGACGATAGCCTTGAATTGGAGTTCGTCAACCACCCAGTCGGCCATGTTCGGTGTGATGTCAGCATCTTTCCGTTCCACTGCCATCTTTTTCCATTCCTCCGCAACGCCTGGAAGAAATATCTGATATAGTGTCAGCCACATAATGCCAGATGACCTATCAGTCAGTCTTGATATGTACAGAACCTACTTTTCTATACCAATCCTCAATATCAGTTATATCCTCCATCACCCTCAGCATCCCGAGTTCACGAAGAGTCTGAATAGGTTGGCTATTGATAGAAACTTTTAGTGCCATCTCCTCCAGCCTACCGCACAAAGACTAAGACGACAGGAATTGTCTTACTCTGCATATCCCTTCGCAATATCACGGTCATCCAAAGCCGTTGGAAATAGACTCCTTGCCTCTATGCCATATATATTTGCTGCCGTTGGTGCGTAGTCAAGTGGCAGACCGTACCCAGGAAGTGTGAACCTGTCATCTACAATTTTTGCTGGCGCTTTGAAAGTATCCTCTCTTGCAGGATGCTGAAACATGTTGGCGGCTGCATATATTTGCTATGTCAGCGATAAAATGGAAAGTATTCGAATGCAGAGTGGAAGAATGGCACTCAAACAGCATGAGAGCATACTTAAAAGACGTGTCAGAATCACTCACAATGTCTGGAATGTTCTTAGAAACCGAAGACGCCAGGCCAGATCCTCCTTACAAGCAATCCAATCAGTCGGACAAATACCAAAAGCATTCCCAGTTGCTGGCTTCAAAGCTAATGTATATTGGTGTGTCTGCCCAAACTTTGCTCCGGGAGTTGACGTAGGCCTTTTAAGTTCGTTGATAGGGTGATGCAGAGCTGTCGTATAGGGTACTGGTAAATCAGGACGAATTAGATGGATGGTTCAGCCACAAGAATTATCTTACATCCATGGTTGTAAGATAGTTGTCTTCTGACTGGGCTCTTTAGGATATGCAAATCAAACTGTGTACAGTTCTTGGAGACGATGCAGAACTTGCTCATCAATAGTATATCAAAGCGAAGCTGCAAGTACCTAATGTCTTGTTTTATCTCCCAGAACATTGAGAACCACACTTCACATGTTGGTGGTAGAGGATATTCCCGAACATCGGTGATAGCGAGTTGTCTCGCGGGAGTTTCTTCCGGGCTATTCAAGGCTCCCATGATGCGCAATGAAATCATAATTGCAATGTAGGAAGGTTTTATGGTGACCAGATTGGAATCGGTTATATGCCCAAGGGCTCAACAATCTAAACTGATGCGAACGGATGTCGTCATAGTTGCCAATGCTCGAGATATATATTAAATTGTACAAGTCGCTAAGATGCATTATTCCAATAGTCTATCATGATCCTCTCCTTGTAAAATGTTCCCCAAGTCTCCGCCATGAAATATCCAGGTTCCAAATAGGCGTGATGCCCACTTCCAATAAACATTTAATGTTCACAGACTCATAGAATCGTTAAGATATTCCTCGACAATTTTCCAGTAACGATCCGGATCACCTCGCATATGCGAAACATGCTGAGTCCCATGAAACTTTTCACAACGCACCTTCCAGCCACTCGCTTCCGCAGCAACAGCATGAGTTTCCACATCCTTGCAATCAATCAACCGGTCAGCATCCGAGTACATATAGCACCGTCTCAAAACACCACTCGAACCCGCGGCATGAAGCATGCGGGTATCATTGATAGCTTTCCTCGCGCGACTGACAGCGTCAGGCGTGCGAGTGAGTTTTCGAACCAGCCCAAATGCGATCAATAGCGTATACATAATAGCCTTGCTAAAAAGACGCAGGATCCAGAATTTGGGCAGAACATAGGAAAAGGCCCTAGCGGCAGCAGTAACTGTTGCTCGGCCGGGTGCGCTATCGATAAGCATTGACGAAATGCTTAGCGGCTTTCCTGTCGCCTTCTTGTATGCGGCCAGTAAGTGAGTTGTAGTGCATACGCCGCCATTGGAGAACAGGTGCAAGAAAACTGGGTTCTCGGGGCTGACTGAGCCTCGAAGCGCCTCGACTACGGGGGCCACGCGGGCTTCCTGGGCACTGGTGGATGCCCGTAGGGTGAAGTCTTCAGTAGAGCTTAGAATGAAGATGATTCTTGCCGAGGGCGCGAGACGTCTATATTCAAGGACATATTTGACTAGAGCGCGGGGAGGAGCATTCATCCAGAACGCGAGAAGGATTATCTTTGTAGGTTTGTCTGTTTCATCTGTCGCATCGGGTGGTTCCTGAATGTAAATGGAGGGAGCGAGGTTGACAAAAGAAGTCAGCGGGTTGTTCTCCTCTTTGGCGTCGACTGCCATTTTGTCAGGGTTATATCAATGCAAGTCCAATTCAATCAGGTTAGTAGACCAAAGGACCTATTTAACAGTTGGAAGCCGCTGATTGAGGAAGGGATAAGGATGGGCTGGCTGAGGGAGAAGGAATGAATACCCTTGCCGATCCTCGGTTAGCTTGTATACTGTGTACTAACTAGCTGGAGAAGCGGTGAATCAATCTTTTAGAGGTATAATTCGAAAATTATAGCCGCTGTTGTATCACCAACTGTAATGTTGGTCTAAATGGAAGACATTATATACTACAGGCCATGCTGGAAGCAAGCTACAGACCATCTTTCAATTCATGGGACTACCAAGACTAAAGTAAATCGCATTCCTTATTAAACGCCAGCTACCAGCTCAACCTCGCTATGCTCATAAAGCCTACCGTGTCGTTCCCAATAAATATCTAAGAATCAAGATAAAGGAAAGCCATCATTGCAGGATATCCAAGTAATTATGCCCCTTGGCCCCGCAAGGGCCTTAACGAGGGATACCTCCTAGAGTCCGTCCGCTTCCGTGTGATTTCTGATTACGCTCCTTTCCTTTTGGACCCTCTGCCTCACTCCCTGATGTCGTTGTTCCAGAGTCTGTAAACTCCTTTTTCTTTCCTCGTAGCGTTTGACCAGTTCCCTGGAACCGAGGCTTCTCCTCCTCAATGACCTTTCCATTCTCATCACGCTTCTTCGGAGGCTTGATCGGATACCCGAAGAACAGTTGGTTGGGTGGTAGGCGGAGAGGCTGAGGTCCATTAGTTCTCCGGACCGGAGGAGGATGCTGGGGATTCGATGCCCCTGGAGCAGGGGTAGAAGGTTTGGGAGTAGGGGCCTTGCTCCCTTTCTTAGCATTCAGGCGCTGCCCACCTAGAAGGAAATTCGATGATACAGCTTTGGCGCCCGCGGCAGCTTCCGTCGATTCAGGTGCAATTGCTGCATAGTTGATAGCTTGGGCCATGGTACCCTGGGGATACAGCATACCACCAGAAGGAAGCATTCCGCTGACACCGCTTCGAGGTGTGGTAGTGCCGCTTGTTCGCTGTGATTCCTCATATCCTATCGGTGGTGCGAAGTCGACTTCTAGATCTGTTTCTAGAACAGAGACGGCATGCTTATCGTTGGACGGCTTCGCCTCTAGAACAGCCATCTCATACACCTGATCGTTGTATGCAAATGTAAAGACATCCCCCTTGGTTAGACATGAAAAGTTTCGGAAGGCATTCTCTAGCACTGCTTTGGGATCACTTATGTCGAGGAAGGCAGTCGACTGAGGCTGAAGTTTAATAAACTGGCCAGGAGGGAGATCGGTCGATTTAATCTGGACTAGATCACCAGGCTCAAGGAGAAGGGTTTGCATAAGCTGTTAACCAGTTAAAGTCAGTATAAACACCACAAATCAAAAACAATAACAACACAGGCAGTCTCGTACCCAATAAGGCAAATATATTTTCCCTTCCTCAGCAATAAACTCCAAGACACCAGCATGTGTCATCCTCTCCCTTGCCCCGTTATGAAGCTCAAAGAGCATAGGGTATGTAATGTGCAGCCGAGTCAATCTATCCAAAGCACTAGGAGGCATGATGACCTTCCCTCCGTGATTTACATTCTCTCGTTCAGGCCCTGGCATCATCGCCACAGGGTAACATCGGTAGTACTCATCGAAGCGGCGGGCTGAAGCTCCCGGATGAAACATGGACTGTCCAAGGACCCCCTCCATGGGGTCATCTTCCCAAAAGCCAGGACGGAACTAAGAAATCGACAAACGTTAGCGGGGTTCCCAGCTTAGAGCAGCTCATACGCACCATAATCAGAGATGAGATACGCTGTGGTGTTGTTGATTGACAGATGTGACAGGAAAGTTCAAGCTCGTCAAATCCTATCAGTAACAAAGAACCATAGAAAAGGGTAAGAAATAAGTTGGTTGGAAGCAGGAAGGATAGGAAGAAAGATGCTAGTTAGTCTTTGGTGCTCGACGGTGACGCAAGTTTGGCTCCGCCTGGATTTTCCGCCCCGACCCCAGACAAGAATGAGAGCACTGCATCAACAACTTTTCATTCCGGTATCCTTCCTTAAAGCTAATGACAACTGTACTTACATCTGACATTTAATTATTCCACCAAAACACCATGTTGTCCTCACTACCACGGCCCAAACGGGCAGGTGAAGACTTCACCCGCACACACCACCACGACCAAGATGACCCCGATGGTCCTTCGTCACACAAGAAGCCTCGATTTGATATGCGAAACCCATCCGCCCTCGCTCCCGACGAACTTGAACATGACCCAGTTCTAGACGCAGATGAGATCGGCCGTCGTGGCCAGCAAGTACGCCGCAAAGCGGTTAATCTCGATGGGTTCGACTCAGACAGCGAGAATGAGGGATTTTCAGCACGTGTTGAAGCCAAAGCGAAGCGAAGCCGCGCCATGCATGATGCGGAAGATGATGACATGTTTGCTGAGCTACAGGAGGACTTTGGCGCCGAGGAAATTGATCACGACGAAGCTATGCGAAAGAACAAGAAGAATGTCCGCTTCCTACAAGATGATGAGATCGAAGGGCAGGTTGCCTCGTCTAAAAGTGGCGGTACTCTGCGCGCCGACTTTAGGCCGGGTGCCGATACTGTTCAGGTGGATGAGGAGGAGAGTGAGAGTGATGTCGCGGATGAAGACCGCGATAAGGTGGACGAGGAAATGGATAAAGAATTGGGAGCTGGGGCAAAGAAAAAACATGCCCCTGTATTGGATGCATTTAATATGCGTACTGAACAGGAGGAGGGCCGGTTCGATGACCAAGGGAACTATATCCGCAAAGCAGCAGATCCTGACGCCGTCTACGATACGTGGCTGGAAGGCGTGTCTAAGAAGGACATGAGGAAAGCGAAGGAGGCGGCTGATAAAAGGGAAGCTGAAAGGAAAGAGAGGGATCGCGAGGACGACAGTATCCTGACCGCGGATGTCTTGAAAACCGTTATTACGCACCTTCAACGGGGGGAGACGATATTGGAGGCATTGGCTAGGCTAGGCAAGGGCCTCCAAAGGAAACCGAAATGGCAGACCAAGCAACGAAATAAGAACCGATCCAAGCAAAATGGTTCTGCAGCCGAAGACGTTGAAATGGCCGAAGATGACCCCGACGCGGCTGCTCGCAAAGAAGCCATCAACTCTCTTACGGGTGCGGCCGATATTCTTATGACCAGAGGCCAGACAGATATCTATGATACTGAGCGTGAAATGCTTACTAGACTATTTCGTCGGGAGACGGGCGAAGAATGGGTCGATCCTCCTGGGGCGGCGACCACAACATCCACCGGTGACGAGGAAGTCCCTGTGACTTGGGAGTTTCGGTGGCATGACGCTCGGGACGGAGGTACTGTGCATGGTCCTTACGATAGTGCAATGATGAAGTCATGGAAAGATGCTGGATATTTTGGCGAAGGAGTCGAGTTCCGTAGGGTGGGCGATACGGACGGATGGAGTGCCGTTGCTGAATTCGTATGATACCATGAGTTAATATGGGTTATGTGTACAGTATTTTGTGCTATACTAGATCCTGGGATGTCGATTTCATTATCGTTTTGATATTAGGCTCGTGTCTGACGGAAATACAATCCAATACCCAGATATCAATTCCCATAAACGAGTCTGAATGCGCCGGCCTTATCATACATCACTTGATGGAACAGTAAATCAAAGAATAAGTAAAGCGAACAAATGGCTTCAAAGCACCGCACTTTTAAACCTTTGTATTCGTAAAATATCCCCTTTCGCCGGAATCGGTGACCATCTAAACGCTCAAACAGATAACTACGAAATTTCCATGGCATCGCCATTCGCAGCAGCAAAGTCGACACCCCCTTGGTCGCCAATGAAGCGTTGTTCGTACGCATTGACAAACTTGACACTCCGAATGGGGTCGTAGAATAACCGGTAGCTGCGCTGAACATCATCTACACTAACTTCCTGGGCCTTTCGCTTTTGGCTAAGGAGATGAGAAGTAGTGATGATGTTGCTAGCGTATCGGAGATTTGATTCTTGTCCGATCTTAGTCAGAAGTGCTAGGGCGTCCGGAGAAAGGTCAATCTCTTCTTCTTGCGCTCGAATGGCCAGGATCTGTCTGATTTCGTCCGCAGAGTAGGGCTGCGTGCTCACAATGACAACTCGATCGAGGAAGTCAAGGGGTAGGCCATGAGGAGAGTTATATGTTGTTCCGCGGATTCGTGCTTGGCCGCGGTTGCTCGCCATAATGACAATGGGAGCCAGTTCCGCCTCCAAAGCGCGATTGATGTAGGAGAAACACTCGATGTCGAGCATGTGCACTTCATCAATAAACAGGACACCAGGGATAATTTCTGCTTTGCCTTCTTCTTTCCATTCTGCCACCTTGGTGTTGATCTGATCCCTAACTTCGCTCCTGATCTCGCCGGTGTCACCAGAAAAGAGGGCCAGGAAGCCTTGCGATCGAGAGTTGATAACATCAATCTCATGAAGGCTGACGGTATGAACAATCTCTTTGCGCACCTGCAGCTCACCTTCGGGGCATTGGACGAACTTGGTATCGGCTCCCATGGCATCATAATCTCGCGAGCGTGCGTAGGAGCGGCCCATCTTGGTAATTTTGCCTGACGACTTATCAATTGAAATAACATCTCCGGCCATCACCCGCTCCTTTGTCATTGAGTCAATCATCTTCGTTCCCATATCATATATCGTCTCCATGTCGGTAGTTTTGATCGTAAGTTTTCCTTGTTTGTTGCCCTGTGGCAGTCAATGTAAGCGTCAATGCAAGAATAGATATAACAGTAGTGTAGGAGTACTTACACCTGTGACACTTCGATCGATCTGGATTTCCACCACTTCACCCTCGATAATTTCGCTCTCCTCCTTGATTCGAACTCCGATAGACTTCCGGAAAGCCTGTGTAAGAGCCTCCGTTTTGGACATTTCCATGGAGAAGATTTCGGAGGACGCAAGCATTGTAAAGGGTACATCAGATCCAAGCGACTGCGCCATACCCATTGCGATAGCCGTCTTTCCTGTGCTAGGAGGGCCTGCAATCAACACCGCGCGACCAGCGATCTTGCCTTCTTTTACCATCTGTAGAATCACCGCAGCAGCTTTCCGAGCCTTTTCCTGGCCCACAAGCCCCTGCGAAGAAGTTCTCGGTTGTAGGGAATCCGCATCGACACCAAGTCCTCGAATATGTGAATGGGCGGCGATGAGGTTCAAACCGCGGAGCTCCTTGGACTCTGCGACGGTGGAGATTGGCTGGCGATGGTGTCAGTAATAGCAAGAAAAAGTAATACGAATGTTTTGCATACCGCAGCCATTCTGAAATTGCTGACAATGTGGATATCTCTGGCAGGAAGCTGGTCAAGAGCACCTGGTTTACAGTTGAAGGTAGGGAAGGGAAGAGACACAGCAAAAAGCTGCGCTGTTTACCGCCCGGCAAAATATTTCAGACTCTCTACGCGCCTTCACCGTGTTTTCTTTGATCATTTCCTCCGATTCTTTACACTCCAGATATTCCAGATACTCCACACTCTATTGTCAAGGCTTTTGCTTTATTATTCATTATCCGTTTGGTGGTCTTTGACATGTAGCTCAGACTCACGACTTAACTCTCTTCATTATTTATATTTATTGTCCCATGATACACCCTTATCTCGCACCTCTCTCACTTAGAAAGAGTGCCTATTTTGAAGGTATTCCTACTCAAATCGCCTCGCTTTCGGTTGCTTATTTAGTCTAACATCTATTAAGCATGAAAACTTACCGCAATGTCTGATCAAATGGACATTGATCGCCCAGCTCCACGCCCACGCGATCCACGCCTCTCAAACCAAGAGAATAGATCTCAACCCCCGTCTCCTCCTGTACGGACCGGCTCCGCTGACTCGCGGAGAAAGTCATCTGTTGCATCGCCCGCTGTTCAGAATTCCTCACCAATCGAGACTGGCAATCAGGCCCAGAAACATGGTGATAAGTTTATAAAAGATATTTCCGATTTAATACGGTCAAATGTAGCGGCCGCAAAGGAAACCTCTGAAAGAGAAAAGGCGCAGAAAAAGCAAAGGACCTCTGACGGTCTGTCGCTGAAAGCAGCACCTCATGTGGGGTTTCCAGCCGCTTCAAGTTTCTTTCAAGAAACCAGCAAAGTTGCAGGGGCTGATATTAAACGCCTGGATGAAGCTATTAAAAAACACGAATCTCATTGTCGCCAGTTGGAAAAGAGCCTGATAGCTAACCTAAGCTCTAATTTTTCACGTTCTCCTTCTAATTTCGAGGAGAGATTGAAAAAGCTGGAAAGTGATTACGAGGCGAAATTCACGAAGCTACGGAGGGACTACGAAGAAAAACTAAGTAAATATCGAAATGATTCAGAAGGGAGGATCATCAAGTTGGAATATCAGGTAGAGCAAGTCAAAGCCACTGCTCCCGAAAAGAAGTTAGAAAATGTTCAAAATAGGCTTGGTCAGCTGGAGGGCTCCTTCAGACAGAACGCCGCTCAACAGAAACAAGCCAGGGGAGGCGTGGAGGACAATATCTCACCCATATCCGGCAGGGATAAAATCGCCCCCCAGGGTCAAGACCTGAACGGTCTGCGCAAGGATATGATTCTCATGAAGCGGGACATCGAAGAACTAGATTATGATCTCCGTCCTCTGTTGCCGTTGAAAGATCATTGCATGAGCCTGCTCGAAGATATGGATAAAGCGATCCTGCATCAGAATGAGAGATTGGATGCTATCCAAGCTTCAAGAGGCGGTCCTGACAACCTCGATAACCGCACAACTGCACTGGGTCCTACAAAAGGCTCTTCAGAGAACGTTAGTAATGACTATAAGGCAATGCTAAAAGATGTGATATCGCGCGTCGAGAATATGGAAGCGCACATTGCAAAATATCCTCAGCCTAGTGCAAATCTGGACGGAATCCTGCACAATTTGTCGGAGCAAATTACTCACCTACAGAGCTTACAAGACATGCGCGACGATATTGAAGGATCCGAAATTAACGAAGTTAAAAAGTCATTAGCTCAACAGACCGAGGCGTTGAATTTGTTAAAAATTGACCATGGCCGTGTCTCTGACCAGTTGAGTAATGTGGTAAATAACATAACTACCTCATTATCGCACGGTGTCGCTGGACTTCGTCAAACCTTCGACAGCGCACAGCGCCATATAGAAACCCTAACTGTCAGTGTCCATTCTCTTGAAACCAGATATAACAATCTCAATACGGAACCCATGGTTAAAAACATGCTTGCTGCTATGCAGGAGCTTTACCCATCAGCCGCTCAGCTAACAGACGAAGTTAGGAGGCTAAGGCTCATCTTTGATAGAGAATGGCCGAGCCTCAAAACTGCCGTAGATCAGTTATTCCAGGCTCACAATGGGTATGTCGGTGACATTAGTCGTCTAAGACAAGATCTTGATAAGCTTTCGGAATCGCTCAAGTCCCACCACGACTCTTCCAAATCATCGCTGTTAAACTCTGATAAGGTGACGGCGAGATTAAATGCACTGGACGAAAAAGCAGATGCTGTGAGACAGTGGATGGATGGCAATAGGAAGCAGCCCGAGGAGAAGATGGAATCAAAGGAAACAGCAGACGCGGATATCATGCAGAAATTCGACGCTCTAAAAAACCACATCGATAGTCTGGCACAGTGGATCAACAACCACGGCAAATCACTCGAGCAGAAGCTTGAATCAACAGAAACATCAGAGGCCATACAAGAGCTGAATGAAAAGCACAACTTCCTCATCTGTGAAGCTGAGAAGATAGCAGGCCAGGTTTCAAGCTTTGTTAGCTTTTTTGATCAAAACAAGCAAATACCCCAAGAACTTAACAATCTCTTAAATCGTGTTTCCGACGTTGAAGAATCTATTTCGAAAATACAGTCGAATAACAACGCCAGTACGGAGACAGGGAAATCGCACCGCGAAGAGGTGAGCTCTTTGCAGAAGCGAATCGGGGAACTTGAGGCATCTTCGGGCACAGGGATATCATATGCTGCAGATATTAGTGCCCTCCAGAGACGGTTTGAAGGGCTCGAACAAACTACTTCAGCTGATGACCGTGCTTTGTGGACAGAATTCGGTAAACTGAGGGATCTTGTCGAAAACCCGAAGTCGTCCGGGCGGAAAGATAAAGAATCCAATTCTCAACAGAAGGAGAACAGCCCTTTGGTGGAAACACCCAGCAACTCCAAACGACCGAAGACAAAAGATAGTCATATTGAGTCAACAAAGCCCAATTTCATGGACATGGCAGAAATAAACCCCGCTCAGGCGCTACGGGAGAAGAAGAAGAATAAGAAAAAGCGCCCTCATTCGCCGAGCGTACAGGATAGTTCATCTGTGCAATTTCCTAGTTCTCCCGGGGGCTTATCCTCTGTTGAAGGGTCATCAGTGGCTGATCCAGCGGAAAATAAGGGAGAAAAGGTGAAGAAAAAGAAGAAGCGGAAGACCCAGGAAAAAGCTGTTTCCGTCGAGTAGGGGGACTCTGGTGTTTTGCATGCGATTTGCGTAAAGCTTGATTATTGGAGGCACTCTTATGAATGATGATGCATTATTGACTTGTGAACCGGGTCGTTACTTTGTCTTCTTTTGCTTTCTTTCTTGTATTATCTTTTTATTACAATGGTGAATATTAGTTCCATTCTTTTGTATGTACCGAATGAACGCAGAAACATATGGGGGTTCTAGTTCTTTCTATCTATCCATCCTTGACCTATACTATAATTAAGAAGCATCCTGTAAAAACTTGACAACCGCTACGAAGGATCAGCATTCAGTTAAATCCATATCCTATGCTTAGAAAAAGAAGAAACTCACCTTGTCTGAATGCCTCAGGATTCTCCGAAATCAACCAATGCCCAGCCTCCACATCCGCCAACTGGTAGTTGGGGAAGAATCGCTCGATAGCAGGGACAAACTCATCGCTAACATATCTGCTCTTCGTCCCTCGAACAAACAGCGTCGGACCCTGGTACTTAACCGTCCCAGGCTCGGAATACGGGAAATCAGCCATGTTATCTAGAGACCGACCCAGCACCGAAAGAGGGACGCGGAACTTCATCGTCTTGTCGTCTTCTGACCGGATTAAATTGGTCAGGAGGAATTGTCGGATTGGTAGTGACTAGAAAATATTAGTTCAAACTGAGATGCATTCCTAGTGACAGGGATTGATAGATGGAAACTTACCTTCTCATATTCCTTCAGAATCGCATCAGCATCAGACTGCTTCGTCACCTTCGCCGACTCGATATGCTGCATTCCCCGAACATATTTGGAGAAATCGCTCTTGAGCGGTGCGTTGACGGGCGCGTTGTCAACGGGGATAAGAGCAGAGACTGTATTGGGGGATCGGAGTGCGACAGTCATGGCTGTTTTGGCGCCCCTTTTGATTGATTAGACAGTAGACTACGTAGGTAGGGACGGACATACATTGAGTGTCCGATTAGAATGCATTTGTCGAGTTTTTGCTGTTGGATGAACTCTACCACGTCTTCGGCCATAACATTGTAGTTATGTTCCTGCGAGTGGAAGGAGTGGCCATGGTTTCGGAGGTCCTAGGATGGACGTGAGCTTGGTGTGTTCCTTTGTCATTGATAGATTGTGGACATACAACGTTGTAGATCTGGCATTTCAGATCCCGGACCAATGCCCTGTTTACAGTTAGATTCTAATCATTTCAACCTAGGGGATAGATCTTACCTGCTGATACTCCGGTTGTTCTGTTTCGATCCGAACAGTCCGTGTAAGAAGATGATCGGGTTTCGTTTTATCTCGTCATTTTCAGGACCAAAGACTTGGTATGACAGCTCGGACTGAAGAACTCGAGAGGTAGAGAAAGATCGAGCGCCAGAAATCCCCCGAAGGGCTGATCGAAGGGGTAACATGGTTGATAATTTACAAGGGGCTGTTGTTATGAAGCGGATGTTCGCCGAATCATTCAAATTTCCCGCGCTAAACTGATCTGACGATATCTTATCAGTTGCATCTACTTTTTTTTTGCCACCGTTCAAAAAGCGCAGACATTTGAGATTTTGTCTGTTCATTCGCATATATATATACACAAATCTATCTCTTCATTTAGCTGTCCAGCAGCGGCGGGACCTTCTCGCAGAGATATTCAACAATAGCATCCGGGCCTCTCTCGACCTGCAACCCGGTCGGAATAGCATGTAGTTTGATATCAGGCTTGATCAACTTCGCTGTGGAGTGAATCTGCTGAGCCTCTTCGTCTGTCCACATCGAGGCGCTGAACTAATGAAGCATTAATGGTGATTGATATATATACAATAGATCTATCTAATAATGACGTACCAGCACATCCGGCATTAATTCCTTGACCTTCGGTCCAACTTCTTCGATTTCTGTTCATTGTCAACCCATATTCCTCGCAATAGCCAATCAAAACATACTCTCGCAGTTCGCTTCGTGGATAATAATGTATCGATCCTTGAGGATATCGGAAACCCGACCGATGAGACGCTTCGCTCTCTCGGGTGCTTTGTTGACTGTGACAAGACGGAAGGGTCCTTTGGGACTGGCCATTTCGACTTAATGGGTAGAATCGAGGTGCGATGTTAATTCTGAGTACTGATTGATGTGAATGCTCGATTTTATTCTCGCAGAAACGGTGGTTATTCGGCATGTATCGCATCCCACCCGACATCCCCACAATCCATCGTGGGGACGGACTCCCTCTTGTTTCTATCGCCAATCTCCCCACAATGTTTTGCTCGGGGTAGAAATATCCCGGTATTAGCTAGCTTCCTTAACTAAATGTTTACTTCCGCAAGGTTACTATCAAGACACCTATCCTGTCAGTCATCTGCGAAATCTGGCAGTATGTCGAAAATCGCATCTACCTTTTCGCGTATGTATCATTTCGCGAGCGTCATTGCGACAGCAGTCTAACACGAACAGAAAACAGGCCTCGTGCGCTTCGTTCCTAGATCGAATCCGTCCAAGATTTTAATCGGTGAACCCGTTGACCCCCAGATAGATGTGGGATTAGCTCTCTTCCAGGGCAAGGAAGTATCGGTATGGCCATTCTCGGGGTTATCGGTTTTGAACCCAGGCCAAAAGACGACCGTCACGGAGACAATTGAACGAGTCCTTTCGCCGCTAGCTCAGAATGAAGTCGGGTCTATCAGGTGTATTGGGTTGAATGTGAGCACGCTCTATCCAGCGGCCCTGCGATAGTGACAACAGTGCGAAAAAAGCTAATAAAACCCAATCGCAACAGTACGCATCCCACGCAAACGAAATGTCCCTCCCTATTCCCGAATTCCCTACTCTATTCTTGAAACCCTCGACCTCGCTTGCGGATCCGTGGCCTGCGCCGACGGTTCTCCCTAAGATCACGCAGGTGGATAATACGGGCGATTACGAGTCTGAGATGGCTATTGTGATCGGGCGCGATGCGAAGGACGTTAGTGAGGAGAATGCGATGGACTATGTGCTTGGGTATACGGCTGCGAATGATGTCTCCAGTCGGACGTGTCAGATGAATCAGAGTCAATGGTGCTTTTCTAAGGGGTTTGACACTGCTTGTCCCATTGGTGTGTCTCGCATGTTTCATATTGTATAAATTACCTCTTTATGCTAATAATTACACAGGCCCAGCTATAGTATCAGCGTCTCTCTTCTCCGACGCAACGAAATTCACTATCCGCGGTTTGAAAAACGGCCGAGTCCTACAGGACTGTCCTTTGACGTATGCCACTTCCACCATCTTTACTTCCTGCTACAATAAAGCTAACGCTTGATCCAGTGACTTAATCTTCAGCGTTCCCAAACTAGTCAGTTTCCTCTCGCAAGGAACTACCCTTCCAGCAGGAACTATCATTCTAACTGGCACGCCGCCCGGAGTCGGGGCGGCTAAGAATCCAAAGGAGTTCTTGAAAGCCGGGGATGAGTTTGCGGTCGAGTTGCTGCCGTATGTTGGGACGTTGGTTAATAAGATTGAGAATCAGTAATGCATAGATTAGATAGACTTGTCTTTATTAAGTGTAGACTGAATTGTATGAGTTTGATACCCTAGAGACTTCCGACTTCCCTTTAGATATTTGTTATCCCCACACATGCTCCCCACAAAGTTACCTATATACATGATGGACTGTATTTACGTTTAGTGGATGATAAAGCCCTGAAAATCACAAGACAGACAATGACTAGGGATAATCATCTTGCTCAGTAACATAATTTAACCGAAAACTCCCACTCACATCCGCCGGGCGGGTATATTTACATCCCAGACGGAGTAAAACTACTCCGTGCAAAGAAAATTTGTATAGCTTCGAAAGTATAAAGAGTAAATGGCCTCGATTCTCAGAATTCCCGGTCTGAGTCAATTAGTACGAGCCTTCTAATATATTCTAATCTATACATATCTAGGTACCGACCGTTTATATATCGTACTCCGTCCAAACCAATCTTCTATCCGATATCTATCATACAAAGGAAACAATCTACTCTCCCTTCCCACCCCGCCAGAGCTTCCCCCTCCACTGCAGGAGAATAGTCGGAATGACACTAATACCTGCGATAAGACCACATCCGATCCCCGAACTAGCCGCTATGCCTACACTCTCGAACATAGGCGTGAACCAGAACGGACCGAGGAAACCCCAAATCTGACGAACAAAGGTGATGAACACGCCGACGCTAGCCGATTCTTCTGGATAACAATCCACTGCATAAGTAACAAGGACAGTGGTAACTACCTGGTTACCTCCGGCGCCGAGGGCAGTTCCGACAATGGGGGAGACGACCCAATGTTCGGGCGCATTCTGGGTGCAGACTAGGAAGACTATCAACCCGACTATAGTGAGTGTAAAGCCGAGGTAGCTTAGCCAGAGGCGGAATTCGGGGTCTGGTTTTCGGTGTATTTTCTTTTCGCGCAATTTCATCCAGAAGTCTGATAATGAGCCGCCGACCTGTTCGCCTATGACGGCGCCGATGATAAGGCCGAGGAATTGAAGGCCTAGTTGCTGGGTATTGAGTTTGAATTTCTCCTGCAGTAGTTGCGGGACTTCGACAGTTGCTAGGATATTGCCGAACAGGAAGACCATTGCGTATGCAGCGGCCGGGATAGCGACAGAGGGGTAGATTACCATCGTTAAGGGACGGACGAATTCGAACCATGTAAATGGGGTTGGGTCAATGCGCCTGAGGGAGAGGTATTGTGTTCTCCAGGCGGATTTCGGGTTATCATTATTATTTCCCAGGTAACGGGTTTCCGGCCCGAGGAAGAGGTACAAGATAAATTGGCATCCGTTGGTCTATTGGTAACGGGTCAATAAACGGTAGGACTAATTGATTGGAGAAGAGAACTCACGATCGCCAGCACCCAGTAGATCCATACATATCCTACACGGTATGCAACGAAGCCAAATAGAAACGGCGCAAGCGGAATGCCCACAGTGAGCATAAGAGTCCAAATTCCCATATACCGGGCGCGGTCCTTCTTAAAGAAAGTCTCCGTCACTACCGCGCTTCCAATTGCCGAAGCAGGGGAGATAAAGAACGCCGTTAGAGCACGGCAGGCAGCCGTAGAGGCGTAGTCAGTGCTTTTCGCACAACCGACATTGCATACTAGACTGCAAATCAAAGATAGAAGAAAAATTGGACGTCGGCCAAAGCGGTTGGATAGTGGTTTCCAGAACAGAGGCGCACCACCCAAAATGGCAATTTGTAAAGAAGTCAAATAGCTTGCGCGTTGCATGGAGACCCCAAACTCCTCAGAAATAGTCGCATAGGCTGGAATTATACCTGAGGCAGTGAAAGTAGCCATGCATGCGTGAAATGCCACAAGTATGAGATTGCACAATTTCTAAATAAGGCGAGGACTGGTAAGCCGCCGGATTCTTGCCATATCATAGATATGAAGTGAAATCACCTACCTTCCATGTAGGCCAATTGTAAGGATCTGCAAGATCCATGCTAGGGAGAGGGTCAAGATCCAAAGTCCCGTGTCGTTCTAGCAAAAAGTCGCGATGTGGCTTTGAGATACGAGCTGCAACCGCATCGGCATAAGATGCAGGAGCTTTTGCTTCAGCACTCTCGACTAGTGCAATATCTGCCTTTGCAGCTTGGTTCTCATCGGGCCCAGGCGGTGCAGCTTGCTGCATTTCGAACGATGCCGTCATTTTCTTGGCAAGGTCCTGACTGGCTAAAACAGACCTGTAATCATAAACAGGGGAGTTAAAAATATCGGGAGGGAAAGTTTTAAGTAGAAGAAATCGGCCCCCTGGGGAATCTACGGAGTAGCCGATCGCACAAGCCGGTGAGTTAAAAGACCCATTTCCAGTTGAGGCCAAGAAGACGGTGCTGATTTTTTAAAGGGCCTCGGGGGCGTTCTGTAGAATGTCTGGAACAAATGGAGAGAATCCATGGGGACTTGCGGAGATTTCTCCACATGAATTTGTCGAGTGATATTGGGAGAATGAAGACCGAGGACGTGTCAGTACCAAACCGCTCCATGGTTGGTTCCTGGGCTAGCGGCTTACCGGCAGACAATATGTGCGTTTGTACCGATGGATAATTTCAACGACACTAATGCATTGCCACTCACCCCCCACAATCTCCATTTTCCTTCTCTCCATCCCCTCAACTGCTCGAGTCTCCCACATGTCAATTCTTAATTATGAAAATGACGGCGCCTATATCATCTGGGATAAAAAAACTGGGTTGTAAAGCCTGTGACAAGACATTTTCCAAAGCTGAACACTTGAGGGTAATAAGCCTTTTCTTTTCGCTTGGCCGATATCCTTGGCGCCCGTTCTGTGGAGAAGTATACTGATGTAGTGATACAGAGACATGAGCGCTGCCGTATGAGATCCCAAGCCCAGAAATCAATTCATTTTGCAACAAACTAACAGTCAAAGATACCGGATCTAAGCCATACGTCTGCAAAGAATGTTCCCGGCCTTTTGCACGCCAAGATGCTCTCACCCGGCATGAGAAATTGCACACTCGAGCATCTAACCCTAACCATGGACCGCAAGCTGCAACCCCAGTTTCTGAGTCCTCTACAGACAATCTTCCATCATGGGACCCCAGTAATCCATCCGCAATAGGCCCTATGACTCCCTCCGCTTCCGCCCAGACACTGGAGGTACCCCAGGCCCCACAGCATTCGGACTTGAATCATACAGCCTCGGATCTTGATTTTGACTTGATTTGGCCCGATTCGGAGAACTTATTCCAGAGTATCATGTCATCCGACACCACGGACCAATGGCAGATGCCGCTGGGAACGTTACCATTTCCGCCGCTGGTGCAAGATGTGAGTGGGCTTAGTTTCGGGTCTCCAAGTTCATTCGATAATCGGAGCTCTTCGATCGGTACAATTCCATCCGGAGGAAGTCATCAGGCTGTTCGCGATGTGACAGAAATGGTAACAAGTTCGGTAAGTCTCCGGCCCGCCTGTTACCGGCTATGACTTATCCCGGCAGTCCTCGAGTGTGACAGCCGCCGTTAAGGCGACATCCATTACGTCGGTCTTTCTAGACGCATGTCTGCATATGTTCTTCGTGCGGTTCATTCCGACTTTCCCAATATTACATCGTGCAACATTCGTATTTCGAGAATGCACCCATCCTCTCCTTCTCAATGCAATTGCCATCGGGTCATTGTATCTAGGCCCAAAGGATTCTGTCGCGAAAGTAGGATTCACACTCCTTAAATTGGGGTTCCTGCTGACACTAGCCTTCACAGGGAGAGACCTTATGGCGGCTGGCACATACGGCAGTGGCAACTTCAGTATGGTTCTCCCCATTGCGTCTGCGAGCTCGACGCTGACATCTTTAGTGGCAATCTCTTATCACACATTGTGGTCCTTACGATGCTTGCAAAGGTGTCCAGCTTCTTATTACCGCCCTTCTGGGGCAAATATACGGAGCCTTGTCCAAGGTGAGCATCTCTCCTGGAATACAGATATACCTCGCTAACACTTTCCTAGAACAGATCCATTCGAACCACAAGTCAAGTATTTCGTCCGCTTGGCTTCCTTTGGGCGAGACATTGTGGAATGTTCGATAGTGAATCATATTCCCAAGAAAATTTACCCTCCCCGACTGCTACCGAGCCAGAGAAGGAACACCAATGGCGAACTTGGGCAGCCAGAGAAATCCAACAGCGCGCATTGCTTGCCTACCATATTCTAGACGGTCTCATGGCACAGATGTCTGGAGATGGTGCCTCGGCTCGACACGTCGCCAATCCCCTCCATCTTCCCAGTAGCGATGCTGCATTTGACGCTAGCACTGTTGATGAGTGGTTGGTCCATATGCGTTCATGGAAGCATGATCAACCCTCTTTCCGGCTAGTGTTCCGTTCACTCTTCCCACCAACCAGTAGCTTCCGTCCGTTAGAATATCATTTTTCCGCCTTCTCCCTCCGTGTGGTCTTGGAGGGAATTCAGTCACTCGTTGCTGAATCTGATGAAAGTGACCTTACATCTGTCGGTGTCCCCGATCGCTCTGATGTGAGAAGAGCTCTGGCTCAAGTACATGAAACCATATCCATGAGCATCCACCTGGCCGCTCCAGAACGACTGGAGATCCTTCTCAGATGGCACACTATCTGCCTAGATACGATGATCAACAGTACAGTGCTATCTAGACATGTCTGTTTGTGCCACAGTATCACTCAGAATGTTTCTGGGGGAACTCGGTCGACCAAGGCAGGATTCGATATGATCAGATGGGCCAACAGCGAGGATGCCCGTCGTGCTCTCCTTCATGCGATCGCAATCCAGGATATTATTGAGCAACTTCCCAGGGGTCGAGCACACGTTATCCACATGCCTAGTTCTCTATTCGCTGCAGCCACGATCTATGTCGTTTTCTCTCTCGCCGGACTCGCAACAGTGCACCTTCCGCAATCTATTGTTTGGCAGGACGCTCTTCTTTATCGTTCTGATTTAAATCTGGATAGCGACGATATCCGACCTTCTCGTTCCGAGACTCGACGATTTGTTGAGCTGGGTCGGACGGATTTTCCACCTGGCGGAGGGGCCGTCAGAAATTTGCTGTATGAGCTGAATTCCATGCAGAAACTATTTCGGTGTCTCTGCTCTCAGTGGGGTATTGCTCATGATATGGAGGAGATTATTGACCAGTGGATTTCGCTGTGCCACTGACTCTTTATTCATAGACTAAGTTATATTTGTGGGAGTCTCTTTGCACATGGCGGGATTGTAGTTATGCTAGGCTTTTGAATGATTTGACGAATTATAATGGTAATGAAGAACAATTTGTTAGATTCGACTTTTAGAAAAGAAGGCTTTTGTGCTCATTGACATGTTCTGTAGAACTGAAAGTTCCTAGCCAGGAAAATAAACGCTTGCCGATCACGTTTCTTTATTCTCCTTCCCCCCACCAAAAGTTCCTTCCTCCACATTTATCTCTTCTCCACTTGTCAAGTCTAGAACTTACAATTGAATATCTTTCAAGGCCTCGACCAATGCAGGATTTAGTAGCTATGGACTTTAATAGTCACATAGATTCGGCATATTCGTCTTCTGATAGCGAAGCACCATGTTTTGGGAAGCAAATCATTTCCAATTGAGCACTTGCTACAATCGCCTAACAATGTAAAAATACGTGTTTGAGACAGACTGAGCTAAACTAGCCAATACAGCACTCTCCTTTCAATGGCTTTTGTGGCTTGAGAACGCCTTGACTCCGGGGTATTTCCACCAACAAGAGATCGCCTTAGAACATCCTTCTTTTCCTGCAATCGATACGGAGCCAAACCCCACGGGAAATCTCCGCGAATGGCCCGTATTTCTGCGCCCCTGCGTAATCACAGCCAGGGTTACATATGCCATGTCCCAAAGACGGCGAATGTCCGGTGGGGAGGGAATGGCCACAGGATTAGCTTCCAGCCTCTTTTCCCGCATTTCAAGGATTGGACGCCCATTTACATTTAGCCTACGAAAGTCTCACCAGTGGCTGATCTTAATCGGCTCTCTTTCGTCTCCTTGGACCATATCGTTTCATGCACGGCTGATAGCATGTCGGACTGGGTTAGGACTTTACATAGTGCCATGAATGCTTCACTTCCCCGGCTAACAAGGGTGGCCTTTCAACCGGTGTATAAAATCCTTTTTGGTCCCCAAATACGCATCTCATAACTTTCCCCTGTCCTCATTTTTGGGGTCGCTGGCCATTCAAAAAATACGAGGATCTTGGCCATTCATTGAATGCCCATCATGAAGTTGCCAACATTCCCTAAAATCTACAACACTTACTTCGTCGCCCTAATCGCGACTGTCGGAGGTATGCTCTTCGGCTTTGATATTTCGTCGATGTCAGCGATTATAGGTACCAAGCAATACCTTGATTTTTTCGATAATCCTGTCGGAGTTCGTCAGGGAGCTATCAATTCTGCCTTGGCAGCAGGTTCCGTCGTCGGATCTATTATGGCGGGTCCAGTTTCCGACAAAATCGGTCGCAGAGATTCTATCATGTTCGCTTGTTTTTGGTGGCTTGTGGGAACAGCAATCCAAGCTGGTGTAAATGGGTTTGGCACTCTGATGGCCGGCCGTGTCCTGAACGGTGTCTGCGTTGGTATCACCTCGTCCCAGGTTCCGGTATACCTTGCCGAGATTAGCAAGAAGGAGAAGCGTGGCTCCATTATTGTCATTCAACAATTGGCGATTGAATGGGGTATCTTCATCATGTTCTTTATTGGCTACGGTTGCTCATTTATCGCTGGCCCGGCATCTTTCCGTACCGCCTGGGGTCTGCAATATGTCCCCTGCGTCATTTTGATGGCTGGTCTTCCCTTCCTTCCCAGGTCTCCACGCTGGCTAGCCAAGGTCGACCGCTCTGAAGAAGCCATCACTACATTGGCAAGGATCCAGGCTGGTGGCAACGTCGATGGCCCCCTAGTGGTTGCTGAATGGGAAGAAATTACTACAGTGCTGGCTGCAGAGCGTTCAGCAGCGCCAGGTTGGCGCAAGTTTATCTACAATGGGATGTGGCGTCGGACTATGGCTGGTTTCACTGTGCAAGCATGGCAACAGTTGAGCGGTGCCAACGTGATGACTTATTATGTGGTTTATGTTTTCCGAATGGCTAGGTAGGCACTTCTTATGGCTAGCTGGTGTGAAAGTCTTTATGGCTAACCACTTGCAGCTTGACCGGCAATATACTTCTCATTTCGTCCGGGATTCAATATGCGCTTTTCATTGTTTTCACGTCGGTTATCTTCTTCTACATTGACAAGACCAGCCGTCGTGGGCTTCTCATGTATGGAGCTCTTGCAATGGGCGCATGCCATTTCGTTGTCGGTGGTATCTTGTCCGCAGGCGAATATGTACCTGAAGGTGTCGGCGGGGACAAAAATGTCTTGATCCGCGTATCGGGAGCAAAGGCACACTCTGTTATTGCATTCTCATATCTTCTAATTATTGTATACGCACTCACACTAGCCCCCGTTGCTTGGGTATATGCAGCAGAGGTGTGGTCGTTGGAAACCAGAGCTTCAGGCATGGTGCGTTCAGTTGTCTCCCGGTTACCAGATATCAAGCTAATTCTCCTTCTAGGGTATCGCCGCTACAGGAAACTGGATATTTAATTTTGCATTGGGTCTATTTGTCCCGCCTGGATTCCGCGACATCAAGTATAAACTATTCATCACCTTTGGAGTTCTATGTGTCGGAGCGGCTGTTCAGGTCTTCCTCACGTACGTCTCCCCCCACCCTTCCAGTAAATATCACGTCCTTTCAAACTGACTTCCACATTATTTTAGATACCCTGAAACATGCGGTAAAACCATCGAAGAGGTGGAAGAGATGTTCAGCAAAGACGGTCCAAAACCCTGGCATACCAAACCTGGACACTCCAAACTCGACACTCTTATTGAAGAAGCCCGTGAAAAGAACTTGCACGTGAGAGACGTTATGGATGATGAGAAGGTGGAAGAAGTTGCTGCGGTTACTACTGCGGCTGCTGAAAAGGCTGTGTAGGTACTTACGCAATGTTATAGTAGTGGGCGCCAGAGGCGAGACGGAAACCCGGCCTGTTTGATGGGTCGACCGAGCGATAGTTATTAATTAATAGTTATGGTCTAATTAATGGAGTTTAGTTTTACTTTAATCAAACGTGACCTGTAGCTGATTGATTGTATTCGAGGCATTGGTGCCGTGGATACCTTGTCAACGCATAAATTAAGGCAGCGACACCTACTTGGAACTTTTTGGTGCAAAACAATGAACGGAGCTCCACAAGTGTACCCAAAATGGAAAATCTTCAATCCCCAACGCCTTTTATCTTCGTATGTCATTTTGAAGCTCCAAATCATATATCTGCAATCAATAGCACCTTTTGATTATATTTTGAAATTCTCCAAGCGTGTCATTTCCCATCTGGCAATTTTCAATCGGAGTTTGCAGCACTATGGCCTCGATTAAGTCCGTACTGTTTTGTACCGTTGGATAGCTCAAGGTCCAGGGATTCTGGTGAGCTAAGCCTTCAGTCATTATCTGCATTGTGCGACTCCCAATTGCCAATTTACTTATAGATATGAAATCCCCATACAAAGCAACTTGTCGAGCTTTCTGCCAGGTCTGACCGTGTCCAGAAAGGGGATAGCCCAGATTGTTGGTCCCTTTGCCAGGTTTTGACCTCTACATGGCAACTCTGGATAGTTACATTTGGTCTAGACACTGGGCACTAAAGACTTGGTTCCCTACTACCCCTCACCCTTTTTGAGGGGATGCATACCGTTTGTTCATACAATACCTTCCACTTAGATCCACAATTAATATCCACTCAGTTATGATCCAGAACTATTCCAATCCAAGTCAACCGGCCATCAACTCGGGTCCATTCGTCCTCAACATGGTAACATAACATTGGATGATCGTCTGTATCCCCTACTAGTTTGACCCTTCCGAAAGCCTCTTACGCCATGGCGCCGGAAAATTAAACAAGTCTTATCCAGTGTTCCGAGGTTCCTCTACTCTCCGTATGATCTACCTCCACTTGCCCACTTGACAGCTTAGCGGGTGCTGGGTGGATTGTCATCTCCGTTTTCTGTCATCCAGGGGTTATCTTAATTGATCCTTCATGTTTCACGACAGATAATCCTTCTTGTATTTCGTTTATCTAAAGGCCTAAGTGGTCGTTCATCACATGCTATCGATTTTTCATCGATCAGGATATAACGAGCTCCCAAGTACCTTCGTCTCCCTTAATAGAGGCCATGTCGTCCTTGTCTGTTGAGGGAGGAACTCACAGTCAGTTTTCTGCCCGTATCTCGAAAGAATGGACGACTCAGCAGTATGTCATCACTTTTCAACTCCAGCAATTCTATACAGCCGGGCTAATGAAATAGTTCTGTTTTGGGAGGTTTTCTAACTGCGTTAATATTAAATGCCACTCGGAAATTCATCGAATTAAACTTTCCTGATAAGCATCTTCCCGATCCGATTAATGTCTTTGTCCAATTTATTAGCATGGTTCCACCCGGGAATGTGACGATATCCTGTCACTCTTTGCGAGTTTCCTCGCGACAATGCGTTGTGAGGGTTGAATTGTTTCGAGGCCGAGCGAACTCTTCTCAAGCCTCGGGCTCTCTCTCGACTATTGGTATAGCTACATATGGTAATATTGCGCAAGAGAAGGGTCTCACGCAAGACCCTAACATCGAAGCGACTCCGCTTCCTAACCGGGAAAAGGAATGCGTTCGAATTGATGACCCGGTTGTTGATTCCACGCCAGTGACTCGCAAACTACACTGGGTTGCTCCAAAGTCGCCCAATGGTCTCTGGGGACATAGGCTAGGAGGTCATAATCGCGAGGTGTGGTTATCCTTTAGGGATGGCTCGAAGATTTCTGATGCCCTCTACCTGGCACTGCTAGCTGATATGGTAAGCAACCTACGTCGTGGCATGCGCCTGTACTGACAGTTTCAGCCCCTTCAACCACCAGCAACGCATGACCACGGGTTCTATACCAGATATGCACTATCAACGCTCTGTTTATCAGTGGAATTTAAAAAACGTCCGAATCCGAATACACAGTATATCATGACTCGATCCAATTCGGCCAAGGTTTCCAACGGTCGGTACGATGTGAATTTACAGATCTTTGATGAAGCTGGGGATCTTCTGGCGTTGAGTAATCATGTGGTCTACGTTTCGGAGCTTCGGCAGCGGCTGTGATGCGGTATGCTGGGTGGTTCTCGTATCTTCATCGCTGGAACTGTTCTTACGTTGGATACCCTGCAGTTGAACCCAGATACTGAACCAGACATTTCCAATGGGAAAGACCTGAGTAATTATATTAATATACCTAATTCCGATAATTGTTCCTATAGGACGCTAAAGGCGTTATTGCTAGCCTGGGTGAATAGATGGTAATAACAATTTGCATTGAACGGGTAATTATCCATCAACTGCCATACTAAGCACAACGAAGCCGGCTTCAGTTTCAATTGAAAATCCCAATGAACGAAGAAAAAACATGAGCTATGAAAGTCACCAGTTTCAACGTGTTGCAACCTCTCGTCAGTAAGCAATTTACAACCTCATACCATCAGCCAATATCGGAAAGAAAATAGCAACAAAAAATCCATCAGTAGGTCGAAAGTGCTCACATGCAGTTTCCAGTCACCCCACGCCACAGTACTACCTTGAGCAGTATCCTTTGAAACAAAGTAATCAGGGTCTCTTCGAGAAGAGAAAGCCTTTTTTCTCATTATCCGGCTCCTTAGCGACAGTAGGATCCGAGAGTTCGCCACCAACTTTCATGAAAGGTGTGTATCTGACACAGGGGTTCTCGCCAGTGATGGTAACAGAAGGACTGCGTCTATGTAGATATGGCTCTGTGGATGTAAGAGTGGTAGGATCGTTCTCGGGCTTTATCGGGCAAGATTTCATCTCCTTCTTGATAATCGGAGGATCCTCGATCTTCTGAACTCCATAACCGAGAGTCGCAATTGAGGAATCATCCTCGCTGTCAATGCAAATAGGCTTCGAAGCCTTCGAGCCAGGAAATGCGTCTTCAGCCTTCTTGGCCTTCTTGATCCTCCTATTGGGAGCGTCGGAGTCATAGAAGGAAGAAGACGAAGACGAGGACGACTCACTCGACGATGATGAGGAGGAGGAGTCATAGCCTTTTTTGGCGTTCTTGGAAAACCGCTTCCTGTTTCGACGAGCCCCCAAAGTCATAGGAGCACGAGCGGTGACTGTAGTGGCTTCGGCGTTTTGCCTAGGATGAGAATTTCTAATCCTCTGGCCTTCTATCCTGAGGATGCGGATGCGACTTTCGACTTCTGTGGGAGTGGCATCACCACCGTAGTACTCGGAAATTGCAATGTAATCCAGCTGTGGCTGTTAGTAAGTCGATGTGTTAGGGTTAAGCTTGACTTGCCCTCATCTTAGGGTGCGCTGCAAAGATGGCTGCCAGCAGACGCTGATTAAGTCCCTGGCTACGTGGGAGTGGCATTTTGATACTTAGTTGTGGGTTGCGGGCTTGCTGTGTGAGGTTCTAAAAAGATACTGTATGGGGGAGAAAAGAGTGGTGGTTGAGGATGGAAAAGAGGAAGAGAAAAACCAGTTAATGTAAGTAGAGGACGAACACAATTAATTATCTAGTAAAACAAATATTCACAGCCTAACTCAAGTCACTTATCTTGTATTTACTTGAGTCTTCTCTAACCTCTGCTTTTCTCCCTCTTCTTCTCTCTCGCTTTCTCTTATCCTTCACCACTTTCACTTGCTCCATCCACTATCACTTCCATCTTCCTTTAACAACCTCACTTCTACCTATCGTTACATTCTTACCTTTACAAACAACATTACTCACATCTTTACTTTACTTTACTTGAACTCAACTAAAATGCCTGTGCGCTGGACCCCCGAAAACGACCGTCTGGTAAGTATATCAACTCACCTTTGTTTACTTCACCAAGTTGAATCCACCAAAACCAATAAACTTAGAAACTAACACTCTGATACAGCTCCTTATTACAATCCTCAATACTCACGAGATTTCAGTGGACTATAAGCAAGTTGCTGACTCATGGCGTAAGTTCCCTAAGTCCTCTCTCCTACCACCACAACAGCCCTACCTACTACACTCTCAACAAACTCCAACCC
>MVGC01000151.1:0-50029 GCA_003589665.1 Aspergillus sclerotialis | reverse complement strand
CCCACTCCATCTTCCATTTTCTGCTCTCACCATTACTTTCCTTAATTTCCCTTCCGTCGGGGTCACCAAGCTATGGATTGTAAGTGTTTTCATTTCTTTTTTGACCTCTCTCAGCCCTGTTCATATACTGTCGGCTTGAGTATGTCTCCACGTTATCGACCCACTGGAAACCCCCAGGAACCTGTCTATACCTTGAATATTTGAGATTCTTGAGGATATTCAGGTGAAGTGGTGATGGTTTTTCGGCTGATGGGCCTGGTAATGCCATTGATTGTGCCCCTGTAGCCGTTCTTCTTCCATCATCGTCATCAAGCGCGTTCATCAACATGTTATCAGAATCATCCTCCATATATCAAACTCCATCTTATACCATATTATACTGCCTTTTGAGCTTCTATTCCTCGCGATATGAGTCGCGTATTGTCAATTTACCTGCCATTCTACCGTTTACCTACGTACGCCGTTGAATTGAGCTCCAATGCTGACCGTGTCACTTCTTAATAGCCTCTAGCGTGGTGATCCCATCTGCTCCGGAACCGTCTACCATGGCGGCCCTAACTAATGGCTTCTCCTCGTCACCAGCCTCACATACTACCAGCGTAAAACAGGAACCTTCAGTGAATGAAAGCGAGAACCACGTGTCTGATCCTGCCGAACACCGTGCCGCGTCTGAGTCTTCTCCCGATGCGGATGCTGCGGACGACTCCTATAATGCTGGGTCTCCCGAGGCTGATGCCAATGATGATGAATCAGCTTCAGAAAACAGCAGCAGGAAGAGTAGGCGCTCTAGCATTGATTCTTCATCCTCCGAAACAAAGCCGAGCTCGAAGCGTAAATCATCGCCGGTTGATGAGACCGAGTTCATGAGGCAGAATCCTGATTTATATGGCCTTCGCCGAAGTACCCGAGCCCGTACGACGCGTCATGTAGACCCCATGTCCGACTCTGATTCGGACGCCGTTGCGCCTTCCTCGAAGCGTCGACGCACGGCACCCTCTCGTCAGACATCTAAGCGTCCTTCCCAATCAGTCTCTCGGTCACCAATATCCGAATCCGATAGTGATGAATATGGCGGTAGTCGCGCTCGAGCAAATAAGGCAAAGCGGCGTCGTTTATTGCAAGCCAGCGCGCCTGTCCATGCTGAAGTTCGTTTCTCGACACGAAACGCTTCGAGGGTCTCCAACTACAATGAGGAAGACGATGATTCAATGTTTGAAGATGATCCGGATGACCTTACACAAAATTACTGGGTTAATGATGCTGATGATGATCGCCCTGCTGTTGACGTTGTTCTCAATCACCGTGTTAAGGAAGGCGGGGATCCCCATAGTCTAGACCTGGACCGGAAGGACTATGAATTTTACATCAAGTGGCAAGGCAAGTCGCACTATCATGCGACATGGGAAACTGTAGAGACTCTCGCCAATTGTCGAAGTACTCGTCGCCTGGATAATTATATCCGAAAGATCCTGGCGGAAGAGGTGCGTCTAAATGATATGGATATCCCGCCCGAGGATCGGGAAAAGTGGAATTTGGATCGTGAACGGGATGTAGATGCCATTGAAGATTACAAACATGTTGAACGAGTCATCGGTATGCGTGAAGGTGATGAAGGGAATGAATATCTTGTGAAATGGAAGCGCTTGTTTTACGACTCGTGCACATGGGAGACTGAGGATCTTGTCAGTAGAATCGCCCAGCATGAGATTGATCGTTTCCTAGACCGTTCCTCCCGGCCGCCCATTTCCGACAAATTCGAGTCAAACCCTGCCACGAGGAGTTCATTTGAGACGATCAAAGGCACGCCGAGCTTCTTGCAAAATGGTGAACTGAAGGAGTTCCAGGTAAAAGGTCTGAACTTCATGGCCTTCAACTGGGTCAGAAACCGCAACGTCGTCCTCGCCGATGAAATGGGTCTAGGCAAGACAGTGCAGACAGTGGCGTTTATGAACTGGTTGCGTCATGTAAGACGCCAGCAAGGCCCTTTTGTCGTTGTCGTCCCTCTCTCGACCATGCCGTCTTGGGCGGAGACGTTTGACAACTGGACACCGGATTTAAATTATGTGGTGTATAACGGTAATGAAGCCGCTCGCAATGTCTTGCGCGAGCATGAGCTTATGGTAGATGGGAATCCTAAACAGCCCAAGTTCAATGTCCTTCTCACAACCTACGAATATGTGCTGCTGGACGCGTCTTTTCTAAGCCAGTTCAAATGGCAGTTCATGGCAGTCGATGAAGCGCATCGGCTAAAAAATCGCGACTCTCAGTTGTATGCCAAATTGCTCGAGTTCAGAGCCCCGGCCAGGCTTCTCATTACCGGTACTCCAATCCAAAATAACCTTGACGAGCTGTCCGCTTTGCTCGATTTCTTAAACCCCGGTTTGGTCGACGTCGATGTCGATATGGATTTGAATGCGGAAGCAGCGTCCGAAAAGCTTGCTGAATTGACTAAGGCTATTCAACCTTTTATGCTGCGCCGGACTAAGTCCAAGGTTGAATCCGATCTCCCACCAAAGACGGAGAAGATAATCCGTGTCGAGCTCTCCGATATTCAGTTGGAATATTATAAAAACATCTTAACTAAAAATTATGCTGCTCTGAATGAAGGTGCCAAGGGTCAAAAGCAGTCATTGCTGAACATAATGATGGAACTCAAGAAGGCGAGCAACCATCCCTTCATGTTTCCTGCTGCTGAAGCAAGAGTCCTTGATGGCAGTACTCGGAGGGAAGACATATTAAGAGCCATGATTACTAGTAGCGGCAAGATGATGCTCCTTGATCAACTCTTGGCGAAATTGAAAAGAGACGGCCACCGGGTCTTGATTTTTAGCCAAATGGTCAAAATGCTGGACATCCTTGGAGAATACATGGAGTTCCGTGGTTATAACTTCCAGCGGCTTGATGGCACTATTCCTGCTGCATCCCGTCGGCTTGCCATCGAACATTTCAATGCCCCCGGCAGCAGTGACTTCGCTTTTATCCTTTCCACGCGAGCAGGTGGTCTGGGGATCAATCTGATGACTGCGGACACTGTCGTTTTATTTGACTCGGATTGGAATCCTCAGGCTGATCTACAAGCTATGGCGCGTGCGCATCGTATCGGGCAGGTCAAACCAGTTAGTGTGTATCGCTTGGTATCAAAGGACACGGTCGAAGAGGAAGTTATTGAGCGAGCTCGCAATAAACTTCTCCTCGAGTTTATCACTATCCAACGTGGAGTAACGGACAAGGAGGCATCTGAGATCCAAAACAAGATTACCCGAGGGGGTGTCTCTGTCGGGGAGCCAAACTCCACGGATGATATTTCCCGCATTCTTAAACGGCGTGGCCAGAGAATGTTCGAGCAGACTGGGAATCAAGAGAAACTGGAGCAGCTCGACATTGACTCTGTTCTGGCAAATGCAGAGCTACATCAGACAGAGCAAGCGGAGGGAATCCAAGCCGATGGTGGCGAAGAGTTCCTCAAGGCTTTCGATTTCGTCGATATCAAAGTTGACGATCTCAGCTGGGATGATATCATCCCCAAAGATCAGCTAGAGGAGATAAAGGAAGAAGAGAAAAAGAAGGCCGATGCCAGGTATCTGGAGGAAATCGTAGAGCAAAATCGCCCCCGTAAGCGCAACGCTCCCGGAGAAGGTCGGGACTCACGGGAGGAACGCAAAGCCAAGAGACTCGCCCGAAATCAAGTTACCGTGGAAGATGGTGACGAGTCTGAATCGGCTCCTCCTCTTAATCCGAAGCGGCCGCTCATCGAGAAGGAGTACCGCCATCTTTTACGAGCTTATCTGAGATATGGGAGCATTGATGATCGTGAATACGATCTCATAAGAGAAGCTCGTTTGCTTGACCGCGACAAAGATACCGTGCGTGCGGCCCTTAGAGAAATTACTGATAAGGCCGCCGAGCTTGTTCGGGAAGACATGGAGAAGATGGAAGCCCTCGAACAAGCAGGAAAGATGCCAACGAAAAAAGAGAAGAAGGCTGTTCTTTTCGATCTGCATGGGGTTAAGCGCCTCAATGCGTACACTATTGTGGAACGCCCGAATGAGATGCGCATTCTTAGGGAAGTGACGTCTGGGGTATCCGATATTAAGAGCTTCCGCATTCCAGAAGCCACAAAGGCTGCTGACTACAGTTGTTCGTGGGGCGCACGGGAGGATGGCATGCTGTGCGTCGGGATCGCACGTCACGGATATGGCGCTTGGACGCAGATACGCGATGATCCAGATCTTGGGCTAGGAGACAAATTCTTCTTAGAAGAGCACCGTGTCGAAAGGAAGAATGAGCGTTTGACTGCGGAGGATAAGAGCACGAAATCCCCCGGCGCTGTTCATCTTGTCCGCCGTGCTGACTATCTGTTGTCGGTCCTAAAGGACAAAGCCAGCAATGGCATGAGTGCTGCGGCAAAGAGAGCAGTGGAGAATCACCACCGTAACAATAGGAAACATCAGCGGGCCCAACCGAGCGCGAGTGTTTCTGCATCACCGGCGCCCTCGATTCCCCGCAAGGGTCATGATCGATCCAGGCCGCGTTCTCTCACCCATGGGGCTCGAGACAGTATGGAACGGCATCATACCCCAAGTCATGATAGCCGTCCAAAGTCTGTCCATGACCACGAGCGGCCTCGCCATAGACCCTCTGATGTGTCAAGCGAAGAGATTCGCCGTCGGAAAAGCAATGAGAATGGCACCAGCGGGAAAGAGGATATTTCCCGGGTCCTCTTCAAACCGATTCGTGACGACCTCAAGCGAGTGTCTTCGGTTACCAAAGAAAATTACCCGAGTAAACAGGAGCGAGCATTCGAGTTACGGCGTTTGCTCCATAAAGTCGGCGACTTTATCCAACAATCCCTGCGGAATGCGGAGTCCAGATCATCTCTTGAGAGTCGTCTATGGTGAGTTCATCTGCATTGGATTTTACTGGGATTATGCTAACTGGCACAGGGAATATGTTGCAGTCAGATACTGGCCTAATAGAGAAGCGGGCGGTGCTAAGCTTCAGGATATGTACCATAAGCTGGCAGCAGCCCCCAAACCTTCCAATGGAAGTTGAACAGCTGCCAGGGTGCCGATCCTTTTTGCATAAGTGTTATGTTTCTTGAAATTTGCTCTTCAATAATTTGATCCTCTTGGATAGTTGAAGGATATTTGATTTCTCTTTAAGGGTAAATAAGCATTTGGCAGCATGGCGACGGCGCATTGGTATGATTGTACGAGGTGGTCAAACGAAAATATCATTCATATGATTGATTGATTAGCTTGGAGTGTGATTTTTCTATTTGACGAGGAATACTGTACTCCTGTCTATCATTTGCTTTGCTCGGCGCTTTGGAGTGACCCTTAATGGCTGCCACCTTGTCTGTCTTTTATCTTCTGAGAACTGTTAAATTGGGTTTGATTAGACCTATATCATAAGAATATGGGAACGAGACCCTCGCTATGCTTTATATCCCGGTCTATGCATCTCTTGACTACTATACCAATCGACTGATGGCTGACTATCAGAAACTACTTTATATTATCTTGATATCCGTTTCCTTTAAAAGTTACAGATCCAACATCAGTGATGCTTGACCATTCTGGTTCTATGCCCTATGCCCAACAGATGAGCATAGAAGGCTCTAGTGGAGTGCTGATCGAAGTCCGCATTGTACACCGCGCTCCCTTGGGTATGAGCATAAGACTCCTTCTCTCGGACTATCAGGTCTCTTTCGACCCTCTCGTCCTGCTAGCTGGTAATTATAAGGCTTCGCTGGGAAACAGGATTTGAGTACTACTTATGGACAGGAACAGAATTAATCAGTGCTGTATTAAGAGTTATCAATGCTGAATATCCTTCACTGAACTGTAAACCGTCGAACTCCGACTCCTTATCCATTCCAAGTCATAACAGAAACAAAGCATAGGCCCATCGTCAAAATTGCGATGGAATGCCTCCCGATTCAACCTGAGGCTTCACATCCACTCCCTCCGGTCTACCCTGTCCTTGCTCCGGTTGGCTCTCTCCCTGCTGACCATGCGCCTGTTGCTGATATTGCTGATGCTGATGCTGATGCTGATTCTGAACCTTCGGAAACGCATACTGATCATGCCCAACCATAGAACTCAAATGTCTAAGCAACTGCACCTCAGCATCCATCACATCATCAAAAATAGCCTCCTTCTCCATCCAAGCCTCTTTCCTCTTCGGACGGATCTTCTCCCACTCCTCACGAAGCTGCTGTCCCTCTTTTTCAGCCCAATGTATTTGTCGACGTAACAAACGGTACAGTTCGCGTGGCGGAAGGGAGAGCTCGTGATCGTCGAAGCCGATATCTGCGCCGTAGAATTCCGGAAGAGAGTATTCGAGTGGTTCGGTTGGTTCGTCGGGGTGGGCTGTCGGTTCGTTCTGGAGATGAGAGTGTGTTGGAGTGTGGGGATACTCAGAGTCGTCTTTCGGCTGCGACAGTTTTAGCTTTATTCGCTGGACTTTGTTGGCTGGTGTGCTTTGTTGGTGTTTTGGGACGGGATCTGATGGACGGAGAGCTTCGGTTTCGTGGACTGTTCGCATATGTTTTGCCAGTGCATCGGAGCGGGTGAAACTGCGGTCACATTCTGGGGTTGTTAGATCGATTTGTCCATTGATAAGGATTTAGAAAGAGAAGGGATGGATGGACAAACCAGGAAGAGAACAATAAAACGGTTTCTCCCTCGTATGACTCCGCATATGAGCTCTCAGCGCATACCCACTAGCATGCGGCTGGCCATTCCTCGGGCACCCAGCCCACTCACATACGAATTTCTTCTCCCTAGTCGCAATATGCTGTTCATGGATATGTTGAACCAACGCGTCCAAATTACCCAGATCGTCAGCTTCGCACCCCGCCCACCGACACACAGTAACCTGATCTCCGCCGTGGCCACTATATTCATCATCCTGGCCGCTGCCTAGCAGGGCCTGGATACTTGGTGAGTTGGGAATGTCGCCCGAGGTATCGGAGGAGATGGACGAAGATGGAGACATGGGTGGGTTGTCTTCTTGGTGGGAGGAGCCCGGAGTCGCGTGGTCCAATGCACCAGCATTGGTACGGCGACGCTTGGAAGGAGGCATAATTGATGAGGCTGATGGTGAGTCCGCTTGGTTATGCTCTGGTTTGAGGTCCTCGTGGTCCGACATATCGTCGGAGGCGATGGAGGAGAGGGTGGAGCCTGGGGAGTCGGCCATTGTGACGGTAACACAATATGTTTTGGTAAATGGAGGGTATATATATAGAGATAGGTGGATTGTGTATCTGGTAGTGAATAGTAGTCAATTGTAGGTAGTCAACTGAAGTGAATATGATATTGCTAGAGGCTAATGACCTCACGTGACCGACTCCTTACACAAACCTTGTGGTTTCTTCTGCCTGAACTTTTCCTTTTCTTTCATCCACTGATGAATCTACAGGTAAGTCCGGATTATTTCTTACCACACTTGCATGATGAATCAAACAAGAATTCTGCAATTCCGACAGTCTTCTTCACTTTGTGAGACTGCATGTTGACATTTCTACACTTGATCTGACTCGTCCACTATTCACACAATTCTTCTATTCAAATCCACACATAACAAACGCTAACCTACATAAAAGAGCAGCATGATTATACAAAGGATAATTCAACTAATACCGATGCCCAACAATCTTATTCTCCCTCAGAATCCGGTCAATCTCGTCCATCTCTGTGTCATCGAGCTTCGGAACCCCCGATAGGTTTTGCGTAACCTTTTCACTCGTCGTGCCACCAGGAATGGGGATTATGGTCGGCATGCCAGGTCTAGCACTCAACGAGTGAATCCAAGCCAATGCAATCTGAACAGGCGCCACGCCCTTCCGCTCTGCCAGCTTGGCGACCTCTTCAACAAGCTTCATATTCTGCACCATAGCCTCGTCTTGGAACTTCGCCATATGCCGACGGCGATCACCCTCTGGAATATCGGTGGGCTTACCAAACGCTCCAGCTAATACTCCCCATCCGAGGGGGGAGTATGCCACGATAGGGATGTTCAGTTCTGCGCAGGTCTTTGCAATGTCATTGTGCAGAATATCCGTCGTGAAAAGCGACAATTCGACCTCCACAGCCGCAATCGGATGAACCTTATGCCTAGACACCAAGTCAGTAAGTCCTCAGCGTTCTCCTACAGAGAAGACATACCCCCGCCGAATAGTCTCCGCATCAACCTCACTCAACCCAATCCCTCCAATCACTCCCTTCTCCACAAACTTCTTCAAAGTCCCCACAGTCTCCTCAACGGTAGTGTTTGGATCCTGCCTCGCACACTCAAAAATATCAATCTTTTTCTTTCCCCCCAGAACCCGAACACACTCCTCCACACTGCGACGGATATTCTCCTCCGACCCATCGGGAATGAGTTGGCCAGGCTTCAACCCGCCCTTAATGCTCAAGACTACCTTCTCTGCTTTCTCCGGGCGAGCTGTGAAGTAGTCGTGTAGTAGATGGAGGGAATTGTAGTCGGGGGTTCCGTAGAGTTCGCCGCCGTTCCAAAAGTTTGCGCCGTGAGTTAGGGCAGTGTCCATAGTGGCGAAACATTGGGATTGCGGAGGTGGGTTGGCAACCCATGTCATTCCTGTTATTTTGTTAGAGTTGGATTTTCGAGGAGAGGAGAGGGGAGGGGAGAAGTGTACGCATTAGACCCAAGCCTGTAGGGCCGACTTCCTTTCCTGTAAGACTGGGCATTTTGAAGTTGGTGTTTACTGTATACTGTAGGGATTATCAATAGAGTGGTAGTAGTCAATCCAGGGATGAAGATGAAACTACAAAGCAGAAGAAAGAATTTATAACTGGCTCTCCCTCGGAATTAACTCGTTTCATCCGATTAAACTTGTGGGTCAATTATATCTTCAGCTTTTTATCCCCAAATATCCAGGAGATAAGATCGGATGCCGACTGATTATCAATCATCGAATTAAGTTAGTCATTAAGGCAATTAATGAATTTTAAAAATTAATGATAGGATTTAATCCGAAAAGACATAAACAAAATCATCAATCATAACCTCATCAATAAAACTGATCAACAACAAACAAACAAACTAGTAATAAGAAATACGCTGGGGTTCAGGACTTGGACTTCTAACTCCGTAGGGATTATCATCGTAATAATATCGGTAAGGAAACCTATGGCCATCCTCCTCGATTTCATCCGGGTACCGAGTTAATCGACGCGATGACGACGAGGGGTCATGGCTTTTCGCACGACGACGTTCCCGCTTGATAGCTCGTTCTCTGCATTCTCTCTGGAAATTCGAGGACTCCTTTCTCTTCTCGTCGACTTCCTTCCACTCCGAGACGGCACTCTTAATACCCAGCAAGGCGATACCGACGCTCGCGGCGTCACCTAGGTTTGATTTAAGCCTGCTTTTTCGTGCTTCCTCGGGGGTTATTTTCCCTTCCTTTAGTTGTTGCATTCGTTTTCGACGTTTCTCGACGCTGGTGTACACCTCGTGAGCGGCGTGGATGGTAGCTACGCTAGCTAGACCTGTTGCGAGCATGGTGTCGCGGCGGAGTTTCTTCCGCTTACCCTTCTCATCGGAACTATCTCCCAGGTCAGAATCATTCGATGAATTGTTTTGCTCTGGTGTAGGAGAGGGACGCCCTCGTCCTTCCTTGCCTTCGGCTCCGGACTTGGTCGTTGTGTATAGGGGTTGGGTGGTGCGTCGACCTACGTCTCTTGTTTCTCGCCTTGAGTCTCTATACCTCGGTGGTGGGGAGTAGGAGACATCTCGGTCTTCATCTGAGTAGTCGTCTCGGGCTGACCGTCTGTGACGTCTGCCGCTACGACGAGGTGGTGAATACCGATCATCATCAGAGTAATCATCATACCGGTCTCCCCGTCTGTCTCGGCTCTTGTGATCTCCTCCTTCGTCGAGGCCCAGTGCAGCTAGTCCTTTGTTGATGTAATCGGACACACTCTTACTGCGCCTCCTCGACCCGCGTTGACCAGAGGCATCATCATCATAACTATCCCGAGAACTGGACCGACCGCGAGACTTCGACCGACCACGAGACCTAGATCGGAATCGATCATAGGCTTCTTTGCCCGCAGCAGCTAAAGCTCCAGTCGCAGCAACGTTCTTGAGTCCACTATGGTCAGAAGAACGACGTGAACCATGTCTGGACCTGGACCTAGATCCATTCACAAAATGATTCGTCGCCAGACCGGCAAGAGTCGACTCGATAAGATGACGCTTGCTATGTTTATTCGGGTTCTTATCAACTAACCCATCCGCAGCACCTGAGGTAAGAGCCGCGGTAAGGATGCGCTTCCCTTTCTCTCCAGTCCATTCACCGGGTTCTTTCCGGGCCCGGAATGCTTCAACAGCACCAGCCAGCAAGGCGGCCCGAGCAGCCTGAATCATCTTGTCCTCATTCTTCTTCTTATGACCACGAGACGAAGGAGAGTAAGAGTGAGATCTATGATGCCGAGACCGGGATCGACCACGCTCACTCTCAGCCGCAGACCCCAAGCCTAATGCACCTAGAGCTTGATCGGAAATCGACTTGCGCCTTCGCCTAGGAGGAGACCTGCTACTCGATGGTGAGGAGTATCTCGAGTATCGATCACCTGTGTCCAAGTCAGATATATCCATTTCATCACTCACATTGATAAAAACAAATAAAAAGACATACGTCGATCTCGATCATCATAGCGTCTGGACCGCCTATGTCGATGTGGTCGATAATAGTCATCCTCGTAGTAAGAGCCGCGACCGCCACCCATGGACTGAGATCTCCGGATGTCTTCTGGGGCGGTGTTCACGCGGGAGTGTCGAGGCGGTGGATAGCCGTAGCCGTATTCGTAGCGAGGGGTGCCCGGCGGATATGGGCGAGGGATTTCTTCGATGGAATCGTTGGCTCGACGCATGGCGCCGTGGTAGGATTGCTCTGGATAGTAGTAATCGTAGTTGGAGGGGCGATCGTAGCGATCGCGGGCGGGGTAGTAGGGTTGACCTTGATAGGCCATTCTGGTATTAATGTTCGGTACGTATAAATGAAGAATAAGTTGTTTGGAAGATGGAGATGACGAAAGGAATGATGGGGAAGACGGACAAATAAATAAGTCAAGGGGAAGAAGTTGTAGAGAAGAGGAAGGAAAGATGAAAGTGTGGCGAATGAGGCGGGGCAAATAAAATAATAAATAAGGCTGAGTCTTCCAAGTATATTAATTTCTCTTCATAATAAGAAATGACGTAGTTTGAGCCGGTATGAATTCATTTGTTCACTTCTCTTGTTTGACTTACATCATCTTGCATATTGACTGTTCCTGTAGTGTATACTTTCCTTGGAAGTATTTGTCTACTTGTATGTTTGTATACAAACATTGGTTCAACCAATTTTCTTCCCGAATCTCCATGTTCGATCCATGGTTCGTTTGATTCGTTTATTTACTACAGTCCAATCAATGAATGATTCAGTTCATCTCTCCCGTCCCAATGCATTCAATCGATCAATACTCACTAAATATCACTAGTTATACATATGAACTGGCCATCTAGTCCATGGTAATAATGCCCAGCCTAATAAATAAGTTCCAAAAACAAAAAAAAAGAAGAAACAAACAAATCAATCTCCAAATCAAAAGCTCAATGTTTTCTTGCCAATGATACAATGGACCATCGAGATCCGAGGAGAGATGTCGGTCCTATGGACAGTCTCTATCCCACTTCATTATGGACCGACAATAGATGTAAAGTGCGATAGGGTAGGATAGGTAAATAAAAATAAGAGAAAATGCGAGGACCCGCTCAGCAGTTCCCTCTGTAATCGATGTTCTTTTGTATCACCTTTTCTCCGAAGCAGGATGAAAATAAAGTAGGTCAAGGTGAAGGTGGTCAACCAAAATGTAAAGAAAAAGAAGATATTCCCATAATCCATCACACTTTACTCTTATCAACATTAGAAGGGAGTCTGGTGGTGACTTCCTCTTGGGAGTGTCGAGTCCACTCGCGGCATATTCTGGTAGACATTTCTGTCTACCCGAGACTGGCTGATTGATCGGTTGTGGTTGGCACTATAGGCTGAGTTGCCATCCCGAGCAAGCCCCGTTTGAGAATCCTCCGAGTGTGTGCGGTGAGTCCGTATGTGTTGCTTCATGTTATCCTTCCGTGTAAATGCTTTATTACAGATCGGACAGTGGACGCTCTTCTCCCCCGTGTGCTTCTTCCCATGCCGTGCGGCATGTCCCGACGTTGTGAATGTCGCTGAGCAGCTATGGCTGGCTGCGTACGGGCAGGGATACTTGTTTTTTCGAGATCCTTTGGTCTGGATCGAGTCTTTCGACCCGCTCAAGGATGTCTGTGGGGAAGGGGGCTCAGCTGGGGAGGGCATGCTGAGACGTCGTTCTGAAGGCAACATTGTTGGAGGGTACGTATAAAACTCTTGTCGACCGTACTGCGGTTGAAAAAAGGCATGGGGATTGGCTATATAGTCATGAGAGGAATCGGAACCGGGCGAGGCGGGATGCACTGCTTCCGAGACCGGGTCAAACGGACGACGCATCACCCTGGGTGAGACAGCCGGGGATTCGGTGTAGGCATTGGAGCGGTAGTCGTGGACCGGAGGATGTTGATGGTCCGGCTGGTACGAGTAGGATGGGCTCGAGTGGTGACGGGACAGCATGGGAGCTGAACGGACCGCAAATGATGGGTTATCATCATTGTTCAAGATTGATACAAAGCTCGTCCTACAGCTGGCCATTTCCTTGTCCAATGTCTCGTCAGGACCAAGACGCTGTCGACTCAGGTTAGCGGCGTTTCTTCGGGGAGAGGCTAAAGGGACAAGACGATAAAGATCGTAGATAAGGGAAAGTGAAAGAGACTCACTCACCAGCAGACTTCGAAGATGTTTGTCCTTTGCGTCGTGTAACCAGTGTCCGATCTGTAGACAGGCACCTAGATGCAGATTTAACCGCAGCCCAATGACTCGAGGTCTCTCCTTGCTTTCTAGACTGCGTGGTGGACCCTGTGGTCTAAAATTTAAGAACCAAAGTATGGTTATGCCGGTACGAGCAGGGATGGAGTTGGCAATGATCTCCAGATATAGAATTTTCTTATAACAATTTTGGGCACTTTCGGCACCAATTGTCAATGTGGGGGACGCAATTGAATGTCAGTTGCAAACTGGCCTAGAAATTTTGCAGGAAGATAAAAAAAAGTAAATAATAATAATAATAATAGATTAACAAACACTTGGGCTAGACCAAGTAGCTAGCTCAGACGACAGTCTTCCAGAGATGTGTCGAGCAGCAAAGATGGTGGTAAAGACACGGGGCCAATAAGGCACCGGACTGTAAGCTGAACGAGAGACAGCTTCAGGAGTAAATGCCGAACCAGGGCAATATGGGGGAGGTAGCTAGTACCGAACGAGAGACAGGCGAAGAAAAAGAAAATTTAAGAAACGAAGGGAAGAGAAGAGAGCGAGCGAAAAAGAGTGAAAAAAATTGAAACGAAAGAGAGGGAGAGAGATGAAAAGGTAAGAAAAGGAAGAGAAAAGAAGAGAAAGAAGGGAAAGAAGAGAAGTCAAGATGAATATAATCCAAGCAAGCATCAATCAACAATCAATCAATCAATCATGAAACCAGGCCCAAAGCCAGGGTTCCAGGAGCTCTGGCCATGATGGAAGGAATCTAGTAAGAACAGGGATCATGGATTAGGGCATGGATGGAGGAATCCACCGACTATAGCCCCGAGTGGGTTTGCATGGCGTCGATGATTGATTGAAAGAAAGCCACGAAGAATAGATTGATAGAATTAAGGAGCAGCCTAAGTTAGTTAGTTTAATTAGTTCAATTAGTTCCTACTAGTGTCCAGTAGACCCTGTTTGTATTCCTGTCGCCTACGTTCTCCTCTGGATACACGTTCTATATAGAGCTATACTATACTATACATAGTAGTACTATTGCTAATATGATTTAGCCCTAATCTTGCCATCTGTTATCCTTGTCTCTCTCTCCCTCCCTCCCTCTCTGTCTATCCCAGTTCGTGTTTATATTGATAGACACACTATTGACAGCTCGCAGATCCCTTCCCATCTCTATTTATATTTAACTTTGAACCCCTACTGTTAGTTAGTGGGTATGAAGATGGATACTGTATGTACAGTATGGATCTCTTCTCCACTTGACACTCTTCCCTCCCTTGTCTTCTTTCCCATCGACCAGTCTATTGGCACTCAATTGAAGCGCCTTCCGCGCCAGTGGAAATATCAATCTCCCCCTACTCAACCCTATGCCTGTCTCTCTGGACCCTTCCCGAATCTCAGGGTCAAATCATTCAGTCAATCATCCCTGATCCCCGAATCCTTCTGTTCTTGGCGTGGGTCTCGAATTTCCCTTTCCATGTTTGTTGTGTTGGTCTCTACACGTCAACTCCACTAGTTTGCCCCGGTCGGCACTTGTTAATCACTCCCAGCCTTGAAATCCTACTTGGATTGCTGCTTCAAATATGTATCGCTATATATACATACTCCAAAGTTCAACCGATATACCCAGTCCGGAATATTCCACAAAAATAACTTGACAAATGAACGCTTCAACGCTCGATTCGCAGGATGATATACACTCCAACATGCCAACCCAGTGACACCGAAACAAGAAACAGAACAAAAACAAAAATAACAGGCTAGCTAGAATTCCATACGTAGACAGACAAACGAACTTTTGCTGATGGCCAATATGCGAATATGCAAGGAATGGATGTGTCGAGTTGACGTATGAACAAGGAGTGACGCTGTAAGTAAAGGAAGGAGGTTCACCGACTAAATTCCACCAGCCGATACGAAAATCATCGGTCGGCGTTGAGATTAAGCCAGCTCATATCCGAGTTGACATTGTTCTGAACCGGCATCTCATTAAGACTGTCCGGTATAATCACGCTGGACCGCCTCCCGTTCGACGTGACTGTCTCTCGAGCACTAGGTATGTACGCACTGCTGTACGTACTGCTTGGAGGACGACCTAGCCAGCTGCGCTGTGCTGCCCGCGGCAAATGTGCATCCTCGCTGACACTCGGCGTCGCGGTCGATGGGAAATAGTCCCTTCCATGGTGATCATATTCGTCCGACTGGACACTGATCGAGTCCGCACTGGAAATCCTGGCCGACTGGCCTTCAGGAATGACAAGGCTACGGCCATCCCGACCAGAGGGTGAATGTTCTGTCGTTGGGCTGCCGCTGTTGACTTGTCCTAAAGGTTTCGGGCTATCAAGGAATCCAAAGTTCAATGGCGTGAGGGTTTGCATCGGCCATGCATTCTCCTTTGGCCCCGGGCTCCCAAGTTCAGAGCTGCTAACAGAACGGTCTGACTGCATCCTCGCCAGGTTTGTAGCGTTGCCATTATCCTCAAAATACTTACTCCAGCCCTCGTCGGTTCTCCGATCGCCGGGATAGCTACCGACAGCCTCCGCCTCAAAAGCTTTATCGTTGGCGGGAGTAACATTCCCACTAGATTGAACGGTAGAAAGGGGGCTGTTCTTCTGCTGGTGGGGCTTCTGTCCATATGTAGAGTTAGGTCCCAAAGCCCCAGGAGACTTCTCATTCCCGACCTTCCCAGAGAAAATAGCTAGGGAATCGACAGACGAGTTGGCCATGGGAACTGGGCTCTTCGCCATTGGGTATGCAGACTGGGCCAGAGGCTCGATACCCTGGTCCTGGAAGCTCAAACGGTCTTTGTTGTTTCCACCGTCCTTGGCTTGCGCTTCCTTCTTCTTCCTCTGCCGTCGTAGGAGCAATAGAAGTATTATTAATATTACCAATGCCCCCACAACACTCCCAACGGTGGCACCAACAATGGTCCCGACACTGCTGCTTGAGCCGTTGTCTGAATTGCCGCCGGCCGGCGCACTAGATTCTGTATTGGAACTGGTGGGGGTGGGTAAAGAAGTTGTTGTTGGTCCAAGGATCTGCTGCTCAGACTTGTCACCGTAGAAAAGCTTGGTAGTATTTACCCAGGCATTGGATGTCTGATTGAATATGGCCAATGAGTTGGTATCATGACCACTGGAAATAACCACCAGGCTATTGTCGCCCTGAGCCAACGAGTAATCCTTCCTGGTAGTCGACGAGGCAAATTGATCGTCATACGCCGGGTAATTATTGCGAGATCCGTCCCTCTTTCTCTTCCTCGATGCTGAACCACCCACGATCGTACCTGGCTTCGCAGGCTTACCGTGGGCATTTAGTAAAGCAATGCTAGTAACAGTATTGGGCGACGCGTTCATATTGAAATTTTCCAGGATTTTGCTTCCATCGGGTCTGTTAAGGAGAGCGCACTGCACGTCAGCGGGAGGTGTATGAGCAAGAGTTATGTCCGATTCTCTCCAACCGCCATGAGTAGGGTCAACGGATTTAAATATATGAATACGTTCACTATCTCTAGTGCCCCCTACCAATGCAATCTCACGATCGTTCCATGGTAGTAAAATCGGTGATTTTGCAGGTGACGCCTTATCTGCAGAATATGAAGACACTGTGTGCGGCGAAGCGGTATCAATGACAAACGTATCAGAGGAAGGCGTTGTGCTGCCTTTCTGAGTGCCGGCATACACTAGAATGGACGAGGAAGACTTCAGATATGCCGCACCGTGGCCGGTCCTATTCCCGGTCACTGGGGAGTCAGGAGTGAGAGTTTCCCATTTCTTGCTTTGGAAAGAATATCTTTGGAGACCAGTGTATTTGTCGGAGGAACCCGTCCCACCGATGACATACAAGGCCTCTTCTTGTGTGTGGCCATCGATCCCAGCTCTTACACATGCGGCCCCGGAGACAGACTCTCCTGGTTTTAGCATGGACCAAGTACCATTGCGCTCGAGCGGGATGGATGCAAATCCATTGGGCGAAAAAGCATAAAGAGTGTTGTCATGAATCACGGAGCAATGTCCCTCTAATTTCATAGGAGGTTTGGGGACAATCATATTGAATGATAGCGAAGATCTTCGAAGTACCAGCCGAAGAAAAGGTTCGATAGCCAGCCGCCAAGTTTTGGAATACAGACGGAGTGTAGAAACGAATGGAAGGTGAGTATCAGTGCAGCTATCGCATGTTTAGGGCGGATTGTGGGAGAACAGATTTGCAATCAGCAAGTTTTGCGATCGATAACAATTGATCGGCTCTAGATGACAGAAATCCGGATCCCCAAGTGAGATTCCTTCGTGCAATCCAGAAGCAGATGGATTCACGGTTTAAAATACGTACAGGGGTCGTGACAGATGAAACGAACGACGGGGGATGGGGCCAGGGGGGTCGACGGATGATTCCGAGAGAATAAAAGGGCAACCTGCACCAGTCAAGGTCAAGTCAATTGGCGAACCAGAGTGAAATTCAAAAATCAAATCCAAATCACAGGAACAAGGGCGTGATAAAAAAGACGACAAGCAGCGAATGAAAGGGGTCAGAGGGGCAAAAAAAGGGCAAGGGCAAGGGAATAAGAGTGTCAGGAGGAGAAGAAGAATAGGCGAAGGTCAAGGTGAAACAACGGGGCCCGTTTAGACCAACTCGGTCCAAGTTGGGGGAGGATCAGGGACAGGATTCTCTACAATTGAGGAGAGCTGAAATGAAATACAACCAAATAACTTACCGGGTCAAAGTGCACAGCACATTTAAACTAGCAGGAAGATGAAAAGTAAAGAAAAAAAAATAGAAGGAGAAAGCAGGGGAGGGAGAAACGGAAGAAGAAGAAGAAGAAGAAGTGAGGGATGAAGAAGTTGGATGATCGTGACTGGTGGTTTAGCGTACAGTAAGTAAAGTAAGTAAAAGTACAACCCCTGGAACTGTATTTAATCTCCACCCAATAATAACCCTCTCTTTTTCTTCTACATATCCATACCTTCCATATTAATTGACTCTGATATATCAATTCGCCTGTGGATCAGCCGTTCCATGTATATTGGACCAGTTGACTGATTCTTGGTTCACCATGAAACAACTCCTTGAACTATGGTTCGAGAAGAGTTCGAGTTTATGTTTCCAGATGAACTTTGTAAGAATTATCTATATACATTGGTGTAAGTAGGTAATGAATCTCGAGTATATAGTCCTTGTTATAGAGGCTACGATTCTACAAGTTTCTGGCTGACTCGATACAATACAATGCATAATATTCAACAATTGGCCATTCAGGGGTTTCCAAACTTGTTTGTTTAGGATCATTCTGTAGTTCTCCTCCTTTCTACCCATGGTTCTTCGTGGAGAACTTGCGGAATCCAGTAAAGCGCATTCAATTATCCTACTTTTTATCCACGGATCTCTCATAATTCTATTCTATTCATGATCAGTACTTACTTCCCTTCGGACAGGAACAGGTAATCACATTACAGCCACCAATACAATTGGATATTACACAATGATCATTCGATCCGACCTGTTGGAAATCTGGAAATCCGTGTCTTTGCCGAGGACGTTGGAAGACCCACTATGATTACATCATATAATTGAAACAGATACCCTAAAACACAACGGTATATCCTCCCATGAATCAATTCGACTAAGCCTGTCCTTCCTTCCACTGGTGAGCCATCCGCAACAGCTTCGACAGGTTCGCCGCCGACTGATCGTCTGCCGGGAACACATAGTCCATATATTCCTCGTACCGGTCGTCCTCCAACTTTCTTCTCTTCTTGACTCGTCGAGGCATTTGCTTCTCGATTTTGTCGATGTCCTCCGCTGATCCGTGAGTATGCTCGAATGACCGCCAGGCATTCAATAGCTCCACTCGCTGTAGGATATATAGTCAGCTTTGTGTCTTTCGAGACTGGAATAGGACTACCTACCTCTTCCTTGAGCTCCTTTTCTTTGAAAACCTTGTGCGCCCGATTGAAAATCGCACGGGCACGACGCTTTGCTTCTTCGCTCACAGGCTGTTCCTCTTCCTCTTCTTCCTGTTCTTCGTTCTCCGGCACGTTGATCTCGAACCGCGCGTAGTTGATCCAGACCTTGACGTGGTCCGTCTTCTCGAGCAGCCGTTCGTAGAGCGACCGGACACGATCGTATTCCCCTTCATACTCTTCAAAGTCGATGAATGCTTTCCAAACAAGCTCTGGCATATCTAAGGTTGGCTGATCAATTCCAAGCTCGTAGATCGCCCTAGCACGATCGGTGTCATCAAGGCCCTGCTCGAGCTCGGCAAACTTGATCCAAGACTGGCTGTTCGACGCATTCCATTCGATTTGCTTCTCATACAGGGTTCTGCATCGGCCAAATTCAAACAACTGCCGCTCAAGGTCGATATAGCCCCGGAAGAGCTTGTCTTTCGGACACATTCCGATCGCCTGACCTAACGTCTTTCGCGCCGCTTGGAGATCCATCTGCCGAATCTCGAATTGTGCCTTCAAGAGCCAAATTTTGGCAAACGTAAATTTCTTGTGGGGAATTAGCTTAATGCATTCTTGATATATCTGGCGTGCGCGATCGATATCCTTCGCTTCCATCTCCTCCCAGATTGCATAAAATATCCAAAGGTAGATGTATCGTCTCCAGTGTCGCTTCTCCTGCGACGGAGGAATCTGTGCAATTGCCCGCTCATATGTGTCCCGTATTTTCTCCGGATCGCCAGAGGTTTCCTCTAGCCTTGTAAAATCAAACCAGTTGTCGTAGTTTCGTGGATTCTCCTTGAGCTGTTCCTCGTATTGAACTCTGCGCTTGGAGAGAATAACGTCCTCAACGCCCTCCCTATCACCAAATTGCTTCTCAAACGTAGTATATGCTTTATGAAGGACCATTGATTTCGAACGAGGAAGTCGATCAAGAGCATACTTGTATATCGCTCTGGCACGTTCATACTCCTTAAGCTTCGCCTCAAACTTGGCATACGCAATAAAGAGTTTCTCGTCCATGAAATCTTCGCCTAACGTCTCAATCGCAGCACCATAAACCTCTCGTACGAGGTCACTAGTACCGAATTCTTCTTCAAACCGAGCCCATTTAATCCAGTTCCTCGGTTCAGGGTGGACAATCGTAAAACGCTGAAAAATATTCCTTGCCCTTTCAAACTCGTTATATCTCTTCTCAAGCTTAATATAAGCACTCCAGGCTCCCTCTTCCGGCTCCCAAGACATCCACCGCTCAAAAACCTGGCGGGTACCGGGAATATTACCCAGTGTCTCCTCCATATAAACATATTTATACCAGAGTTTATCGACACGAGGAAGAATCGTCACTGCGCGATCAAGCAAGTTCCGAGCATGGTTGATATTCCGATTCCGCATCTCAGACTCAATGTACCGAATCCACAGCACAACTGATGTGGGAGCGACATCCAACGCGCGTTCGAAAATCGACCGTGCTCGGCGGAATTCTTTCTGCTCAAGTTCCCACTGGGCATACCGCATCCAGTTGTTCATGTTAAGCCGGTTGCGCCGTACATAGTCCTCGAAGTCTTTTCTCTTGCGCCCCTGGTACTCGTGCAGCTCTTCAAGGTCCGCAAAGCGTTGGGTGGGCGCTTGCAGCGCGGGTTCCTGGCGGTCGACAGCTTCGCGGAGGAGCTGTTCCGCAGATATCTGGACCGGCGCAGGGGCCTTGTTTTTGACCCTTGGGGGGCCTCGCGATGACTCCATGGTGGATTGAAAGGGTAGTTAGATGACGATAGAAGCCCAAGAGGATATTTAATGAAGTGATCTGAAAAGACGACTCTAAATGTGTGAAATAAACAACTCGCAGTTTATATGAAGAGAGCTGCAAAGCACAAATCCAACTCGGGCGCTCAACTCCCTTTTAAGTTGGGTGATGGTTGTCAAATCGAGCTTCTACTTGCCCCCGAAATGTTGAAGTTACACTGAAGTTTCTGCCACCGCCCTTGTGGATGACTAATCACCTCGGTTTTCATCACTCGCAGAGCTCGAGATAATCTTTATTCCATCCCAGTGGCAACAAAACTCGACAGCTATCTGTCACACCGCGATCATGTCAAACGCTGAAGAACTCTTGAAAGATTTTGAAAGTGATGAGGATGTTCAAGAAGAGGAGACTCAAGATGTGGTGGAGGAAATGCAGCAGGAGCAAGGCCCTGAAGTCACAAATGAATTTGATGTCGCGGTGTCAACAGGCGATGAACTTACACGGCTACACAAAGTCCTACGCGATCATTACTCAATTAGGTTCCCAGAGTTAGAAACCCTCGTTACGAATCCTATCGATTATGCGAAGACGGTCGCAGTTTTGAAAAATGGCCCGCTCGATGATATCAAAGCTCTGTCTTCTTCGGCGGATAATATGGTCGGCGTACCACTTAATACTGTCTTGGACCGCCCATCTCTCATGGTTGTTGCTGTAGAAGGAACAACTACCCGTGGACATGAGATGACCGAGTCGGAGTTGAAGGTGGTTCTCGATACCTGCGAGAAGATTCTGAAACTCGATCGCGAGCGCACGGCGCTTACCGAGAGTATTCAGTCTCGCATGAACCAGATTGCGCCGAATTTGGCGGCGTTGATTGGGGCACAAACGGCCGCTCAGTTCCTTAATCAGACGGGTGGTCTACGCGAGCTTGCAAAAGTTCCAGCATGCAACCTGGCTGCTCAGGGGTCTAAGAGAACGGAAGGTCTAGGATTTGCTACGAATATTGGAATCAGATCGCAGGGTTTTCTGTATAATTCTCCCATAATTCAGGAAGTTCCCAACGATTTGAAGAAGCAGGCTATCCGGATTGTATCTGCTAAAATGGTTCTTGCCACCCGAGCGGATGTATCCAATTTTAGCCCTGACGGTTCTATGGGGGAGGAATTGAAGCAACAGTGTTTCCAGCGCTTGGAGAAGCTCACGGAACCGGCGCCTAACTCAGGCGTTAAGGCCCTTCCGGCTCCTGACGATAAGCCTTCCAGGAAGAGAGGAGGAAGAAGAGCCAGAAACGCCAAGGAAGCAGTTGCCATGACGGAACTTCGCAAGGCACAGAACCGAGTTGCATTTGGTAAAGAGGAGGCGGAAGCTGGATTTGGTACGGGAGACGGGTCCATCGGTTTGGGAATGCTGGGCCAGCAGACTGACGGCCGCATCCGTGCTACTCAAATTGACCAGAGAACTCGAGCTAAACTGAGCAAGTCAAACAAAGGCTGGGGAACCGCGACCCCTGTTAGTGGTACTGCGTCTTCACTACGTGGCTTTGGTCAAGGTGCCAGTGGGAGTGCGAGTGTTCTTCAAGCCAAGGGTCTGCGAACCTCTGGTGTTGGTCCATCATTAGCAGGAACAGCAGGCACAGCTAGTACAATTGCCTTTACCCCGGTCCAAGGTCTCGAACTGGTCGATCCAAAGGTTCAAGCCGAGTTGGGACGGAAGCGCAAGGCCGAGGAAGATAGATGGTTCAAATCGGGTACATTTACTCAAGTTGGCAGTCAGAGCAATTCTGGCCAAGGACAAAATGGCGGATTCAAAGTACCAGAACTGCCAGCAAGCAAGAAAGTTGATACAGGCGCCAGTAAAATGCCGCCACCGCCGCTGAAAAAGTAGCATGGTGGAAAATGTTGCGCCTGGGATTTTATCGAGCATTTCATGGCGTTTGAGGATTGGCTTATGATACCATATTACAATTGTATGATAGAATGACACCCTGATTGGAACATTATGGATTGAATTCAATAATGGTTCGACAGAAGCTACAAATGAATTCCCTTATATATAGGACACTACCTATTGCGCAATTCAGCAGCGGTTAGTCGTGCCTGGATTAAGCAACCCCCTTTAGGCATACTTGCAGTGACACGCTGTGTCACAAGCTGAAGGCGCAATAGGCCTAGACTCTTGCTAATTCATCAAACAGTATTGGGTAGTAAGTTGTATTTAGGCTTCTTAAGCGCCCGTGCCCTGGGAGTGCACAGCATTGTATATAGTCAGTCCTTGCCAAAAATATATAGAAGTATCTCGTGGCAGACAGAATTCGCTCCTTTCTACCCTCTTTTATTTTACAAGACCTGTGTTATATTATACCTTTATTTATATATTTCTGACAGTCGTTATCATATCTCAAGACTACATATATGTCCAAACCAAATCCTCCGGGCGATTCCCAACAAACCAACGGAGCATGCCAGCTCAATCACCTCCAGCTCTTCCACCATAGTCTCATAACCACAAATCCTGACGCCCTCAAATTCTACGCCGCAGCTTCCCTCCAACTCCCCTCTAGTAAAAGCTATCCGAAAGGCACCAAATCAGATACCCGCCTCGTCTCCTCGCCCTACAATTCCCCACCTCACCTCCTCGACCTGACAACCCTAGACACCCCAAGCCAGCTCCTCGCGAAAGCACTTACAATCTTTACACCCATTCGCAATGAATACGCCACAGCACCGTATATAGACTCCTTCAATTGGGATGCTGTCTTCGTGTTTCTGAAAGAGCTATCCGCAGAAGAAGGGTATATCTGGACAAAACAGGAGTTTTACGTCGTTGTATTTCGATCTCGTCTTTCCCCTGACGTGGATGTAGAACGGTTGCATGAGTTAGACGTGAAGTCGCATGAGGAAGCAACTGTTAGTGGGGGGTTGTTGAAGTACTGGTTTGGGAGTAAAAACGAGCAGAGAGAGAATTTGGCGACATGTGAGTTTGTTTAACTTTGCCGATGGTCGGATCTAGCTGGTCGTTGAAAACTTACTGATGTGCTTATATAGGTATTTGGCGCAATAGAGATGATGCGCATCGTGGTGGTTTGGGACCGTGGCATCGGCGAGCTCGTGGGGCTGCCAGGGAAATGTATGAACAGATTGATTTTACGATGTTGAGGCTGGAGGTTGGGGATGGCGTTGCGTCATGGGAGATCAGAGATTGGACTGATGAGTAGTATAGGTTGTTTGTGTCTTCTGGTTTCTGAGGTGTTGATGTTGTTGATCCAGGATCAGGTGTTGCTAGCATTCCTTGCATGGCATGGTAGACTTTTGACTTGGTCTATTGTCAGTTTTGATATATCCCAGGTGATTCTCTGAACTTAGCCATGGTATATATAATAGCTGGACAGCTGGACATATATATATAACCCAGCCAATGATTTAAAGATACAGACTTCATCCGAGGAGCCACAGCTGACCAGAACACAAAAAAGGAAATGTTACCCGAACAATGTGGACTAATCAGAATCAATTCCATTTCGAATTTCCATCCTCAACAAGTATCATTCCCCATTCCTTGGTGGAGAAGGAGTAATATTCCCCGTGGGAAGCGTGGAATGTTACCCTTCTGGGCACTATCGATGGCACAAAACTACCCAGAGTATTTACGAACCACTCGGCCCACGACGCCTTCTATTATTATTGCATGCAGGCTTGTTTCTGCGGGGTTAAAGAGCCAATATCAATTATGAAAAAGAAAAAAGGTCATTACTATAATTACCCCACTCATCATGTGTATTGGATCTCAAATGCAGTATTTAAGCAAGCTCCAACTCCCTTGAGGCGGCCAGAACTACTTTCTCCAAGAGAATCTCATTGTCTTTTAAATCTACTAAACCAAAATGGTTGGCGTCTTAACACAGACATTGTCCGTCAATGATGGCCCCTTGACTTCTGAAAATGCAGCTTTACTTCGGCCCTCAGAGCTGAGTCTTCCCCTCGAGGAACTCCGCAAGCGATACGATGAAGACGGCTACTTATTCGTTAAGGGACTCATCCCTCGTGAAGACGTTCTCGAGGCTCGCAGGAAATACTTTGAAATGGTTGCCCCTACAGGGGTCCTAGAAGAAGGATCAGACCCAGTCGAAGGCATATTCAACTCTAAGAAATCCATTGACGAATACCCTGGCATCGGCGCCGGTCATGTTGGAGGCAATGGTCGCCCAGGAGGCGAGAAGGCTGCTCAATTCGTTGACTTGGCTATCGAAGCGCACTACAAAGACTGGTATGCGGAGAAGTTCAGCAACCACCCGGATCTGTATAACTTCATAGCCAAGCTTACGGGCTGGAATGAGAACACCTTAACGTTCCGCCGGTCCCTTTTGAGAAATAATATCCCTGGTTCTAAGCCTATTGGTGTGCACTATGATCAGATCTTCCTCAGACATGGTGAACCCACTAGTGTCACTGCTTGGGTCCCAATTGGTGATATTAAGCTAAATGGTGGCGGATTGATTTATATGGAAGGGGGTGTGTTTTTTGCCCATATTCTTTTCTGACCTGAGCTGACTCTTCGTAGGCGATGCAGTCGGACAGGAATATGAGGAAGGTTTCTTCGCAAAGGCAAAAGAGGCTGGAATGTCTGATGAAGAGGCCAAGTATGCCTTCAATTCAAACATGATGTCCACGGGATTGCTTTCCGAATATCCGGCACAATTTGCCAAAGAACATGGCCGACGCTGGCTTGCTTCAGCCTACGAAGCCGGAGACGTTGTCTTGCACAAGCCTCATGCGGTATGGTAATCCTCTTCATGGATTGTATTTGCAGAGTATTGACGACCTTTAGATCCACGCATCCACCATCAACAATGATCCTGATAATGTCATCCGCCTTGCAACTGATTTGCGGTTCTGCGACTCTTCCAGAGAATATGATAAGGTAGGACACTGTTTTCTTGTCTCTGTAGTTTTTCCCACTAATACCTCCTTCTGCAGAGATGGATGAACTTCTATAGGTTTGGAGATGGTGTTTAGTCAGATACTGTCCAGTGGTAATCCGTCTATGTAGTTAGTTGAATAAATCGCAAAAAAATAAATATAGCTGTTTTCAGGCAAGAAATGCACGTATAGGAGGTAAAGAATCTAGTCGGTAGGAAGCGGAGCTAAGATAGCCGAAATCACATTGGCCCATGTCACGTTGGCTCACGTTGCCCCTCCCCGCCGTGCCTCAGCCAATTCCCCTCTCTTTTTTCTCTCTTCTCTCTCTCCCTCACTCTCTTCCTCTTTTACTCTTTCACTTCCAACCCTCTCCTGTTAGTATCACCTGTCATACACTCTATATCTATCTATCCCGCTAACTTTGACTAGATCTATACCCATCCTTTCATTCAATTCCCCTACTCACCAACACAATGGCCGCCCCCGCTCAGAAGTTCAAGGTCGCTGACATCGTACGTGGCCTCGTAATTCCTGCTCCTAACCATCCAATTGCTAACTGGTTTCTCTCTAGTCCCTGGCTGCTTTCGGTCGCCGCGAGATTGAGCTCGCTGAGATTGAGATGCCCGGTCTGATGGCCATCCGCCGCAGATATGCTGGTGACCAGCCCCTGAAGGGTGCCCGTATTGCTGGCTGCCTTCACATGAGTATGTATTCCCATTAACCTCGTCGGGAAATCAATGTCTGACTTTTCACAGCCATCCAAACTGCCGTTCTCATCGAGACCTTGGTCGCTCTTGGTGCTGAGGTCACCTGGACCAGCTGCAACATTTTCTCCACTCAGGACCACGCTGCCGCTGCCATCGCTGCTGCCGGTGTCCCTGTGTAAGTTTTAATTCTTTAACTTGCTGTATGATTCAATTGCACTAACGAATGTAGCTTCGCCTGGAAGGGTGAGACCGAGGAGGAGTACAACTGGTGCTTGGAGCAGCAGCTCCAGGCCTTCAAGGATGGCCAGAAGCTCAACCTTATTCTCGATGACGGTGGTGACCTGACTTCCCTCGTCCACAGCAAGTACCCTGACATGCTCAAGGGCTGCTTTGGTCTTTCCGAGGAGACTACCACTGGTGTCCACCACCTCTACAGAATGCTCAAGGAGGGCAAGCTCCTTGTGCCCGCCATCAACGTCAATGACTCCGTTACCAAGTCCAAGTTCGACAACTTGTACGGCTGCCGTGAGTCCCTCATCGATGGTATCAAGCGTGCCACCGATGTCATGATTGCCGGAAAGGTTGCCGTCGTTGCCGGTTATGGTGATGTCGGCAAGGGTTGTGCCCAGGCTCTTCACAGCATGGGCGCCCGTGTCCTTGTCACCGAAATCGATCCCATTAACGCCCTCCAGGCTGCTGTCCAGGGCTACGAGGTCACCACTATGGAAGAGGCTGCTCCTCTTGGTCAGATCTTCGTCACCACCACTGGCTGCCGTGACATCCTTGTCAGCAAGCACTTTGAGGTCATGCGTAACGACGCCATTGTTTGCAGTAAGTATCTTATTGTGCTCCTCTAGCAAGGGGAATGGCTAATGATGTATAGACATTGGTCACTTCGATATCGAGATTGACGTTGCCTGGCTCAAGGCCAACGCCAAGTCCGTGCAGAGCATCAAGCCTCAGGTCGACCGTTTCCTGATGCCCAACGGCCGTCACATCATCCTTCTGGCTGAGGGCCGTCTTGTTAACCTCGGATGCGCCACTGGCCACTCCTCCTTCGTCATGTCCTGCTCTTTCTCCAACCAAGTTCTCGCTCAGATCGCCCTGTTCAAGGCCGAGGACGCTGAGTTCGGCAAGAAGTATGTCGAATTCGGCACCACTGGCAAGAAGGACGTTGGCGTCTACGTCCTTCCTAAGGTCCTCGATGAGCAGGTTGCTTTCCTCCACCTGGAGCACGTCAACGCCAAGTTGACCCAGCTCACCCCCGTCCAAGCCGATTACCTTGGTCTGAATATCAAGGGACCCTTCAAGGGCGACATCTACCGTTACTAATTTGTTTCTTCGATAATCATCCACTTAACAGATAGACTTTCAACATGATACCACGATGTTATGATAACATTTAGAGTTCTTTATCAACTTTGAACTCGTCCTTCAACGGCAAGATAAAAGTGGCATTGGGTTTGGTTTGTTGTTTGATATGGACGGGTCTGGAGTATTTGCATTCAACAATGCCTATGATGGGTTTTGGTTTTATAGTGGAATGACTAGCGAATTTAATGATCAATTTTGACCAGTGTATTGATTTTAATTGCTTTATACATCCCATTGCCGTGCCTATTTATTACTACACCTTCACTCCACCTGCTCTCTACTCTATCTTTCAATTCTTTCTTGCGATATTCTAATTCTATTTTATCGTCGCTTGGTCCTTATTTCTCCGCGTGCCTGATATATACAGGTTAAGACGGTAGAGAAAGAAGGCACCTAGGTAGGTAGGTTGCTATGATAAGACTGATGAGCAAGCTGTCATATTGCCGTCTTGCCTATTTCTGAGCCATAGGTTACATGGGCCAAGTGTAAGTGAAAGGGAAACTTCACTCGAGTTAGTATTCTGGCATTGCATTACCCGATAAAAGGCATCGGCGTCATCAGTTGGCCTTTTCGATTAACTCAACTAGGGCCTTTGCGATGGAAACAGCAAAGCCAGGATCATTAATTTCACGGTCATCCCGTAAGATAGGAATACCGCTTCCTTCCAGATGTTTCTCCAAGGTCGAGAACAAAACCGAATCCGCCTCAGGGTCATGGAATGATAAGCCCGGCATATCCAGCATACTGATTCCCCCAGTTGGAAAGATAATTCGGATAAGATCTGTGGTAGAGGATGCCCGAAGCTTCTGGGCAATGAACGTTGCGATCTGTTCACATTCCTCGGGCGATGTTCTCACCAGCGTAACGGTTGGATTATGATGATGGATCAACCGCTCCTTGTATTGAGCTGGAATAGTCTCACTAGGTCCAAAATTGATCATATCACAAGCTCCCACACTGATAACTTGAGGGATCCCTGCTCTCGCTGCTGCCTCCAGTCGTTTCGGGCCAGCAGTCAACACTCCTCCGCATATCTCGTCTGCTATCTCAGACGTAGTGAGATCAAGTACAGCATCGAGCTGTCCCTCATTAACCAGCCGTTCCATTGCTTTCCCACCTGCACCAGTTGCATGGAAGACATATACTTCATACCCATGATTCTGCTCCAAATACTCCCGGATCTTATCCACACCAGGAGTAGTAACCCCAAACATAGTAACTCCAACCCTCTTCTTCCCTTCTTTCTCGGAGGAATATCCGGAGCCAGCAGCAAAATAAGCCAAAGCCATCCCACAAATTGCCGCAGCAGCATTACACAGAATCCGATTCAATATTCGATTCGTCCCAGCTATATCAACAACACTATACATCATAGTAATATCCGTCTCTTCGACGTAAGGACTCACATCACCACTCGCCATCGTCGAAACCATCAATTTCGGAAACCCAACCGGCAACGCATTCCTCATAACCCCAGTAGCCAGCGCAGTCCCGCATGATCCTCCTATCCCAATTGCGCCATGGATTTTCTGCCCTTCGTATAGTTCCCTCACAATATCTGTCGCGGGAGGGATTAAACGGTCGATATATTCCGCTCTGGCTAGTTTGGATATATTTAATGAAGGCTGTTTGATGATATCTGATTGCTTGATATCAATTTTGGGGTCTGTGGATGACGCCCGGCCTAAATCTAGGAGGATTGCATTGGCTTGGGATTCGAGTTGGTTCCGTGTGTAGAGGAGTTCGTTGAGTTTGGTGTCGCATGTTCCTAACAGCAGGATTGTTGGTCTTGACATGTTTACCTTTTCAGATAGGGTAGTATAGTAGCAATCATGTATGAGTCGAGTGAGATGAAGGAAATCCCCTCGTTCTGTGTGATGGAGAGTGAGATGACTTCATACAGCGGGGTAGCTGCATATATTTGTTTCATTTATTCCCTCATTCCTCGTCCTACGCACACTTTTCTTTTTTCTTATTGACTCAATTACTGTATCTGCCAAAATGCCCCGTCCAACAACCCGCAAAGAAGTTATCACCAGACTCCGTAAAACCATCGCCGATGGCTCGATTATCGTCGGAGCCGGTGCTGGTAATATACCCGCCATTTTATTATAGAGATAGAATCCAGCTAACAAGGTCAGGAATCGGCCTCTCAGCCAAAGCCGTCGAAAAGGGCGGCGCGGACTTAATTCTAATCTACAATTCGGGCCGATTCCGCATGGCGGGACGCGGTTCGTTAGCTGGGATGATGCCATATTCGGATGCTAATCAGGTTGTTGTTGAGATGGTACTCTCCCTTTTTTCTCTTATATATATTCTACTTGGATTAAATGCTAATAATCATAGGCGAGTGAAGTCCTCCCAATCGTAGAAAACACCCCCGTCCTAGCAGGCGTCTGCGGAACCGATCCATTCCGCACGATGCCCGAATTCCTACGCCAACTAAAAGATCTCGGCTTCGTAGGTGTTCAAAACTTCCCAACGGTCGGGTTGATCGATGGGAAATTCCGCCAAAACCTTGAAGAAACAGGCATGGGCTACGACAAGGAGGTCGAAATGATTCGACTGGCCCACGACATGGACCTGGTCACCACTCCCTACGTATTTACCGTCGATGAAGGCCAGCACATGGCTCGCGCGGGTGCAGACGTGATTGTCGTCCATGTGGGATTGACGACTTCGGGAACGATCGGTGCGCAGTCTGCCCTATCGCTGGATGATTGTGTGGGTATTGTCCAGGAGATTAGGGATGCGGTTGTCAGGATTAATCCGGATGTTATTGTTCTTTGTCATGGCGGGCCGATTGCTGGGCCGAAGGATGCAGAGTATGTTTTGAGTAGGACGGAGGGGGTTCATGGGTTCTTTGGGGCGAGTAGTATGGAACGGTTGCCGGTTGAGGTTGCGATTATGGAGAATGCGAAGGAGTTTAAGCGATTGAAGGTTGTTTCCTGAGTTATGGTTAAATTGGATGAAATTTGCCGAGTTGATAAATACCTGAATGGGAAATTTTCCGGAGGAGTTGGTTTAATTCATTTAAATCAAAATGGGGATTTTGTCTGATCTTCTCTTACTAAGGAGGGGGAGGGGTTTCCTTATAAAAGACATGACCTGTACTACATCTCTTTCACCTACTCAAGCTATATATATATATAAATATAAATCAACACCAAAATGTCTCGCAGTCTAGAAGGAAAATTCGGAATCATCACCGGCGGTTCTCGCGGTAAATAACACTGACATCATTCTCTCTCATCTCTTCTAACTAACCTAACTAACCATCAACCAAGGAATCGGCGAAGCCATTGCCCGGAACCTCGCCTCAAAAGGCTGCTCTTTACTATTGAACTTCACCTCCGAATCCTCTCGATCCCGCACCGAAGACCTCTGCACTTCTCTCGCAACCCAACACTCCATTCGCTGTGTGTCAGTACAAGCCGACCTCGCCCGTCCCGACGAAGCAGTCGCACAAATTCTCGACTCCGCGAAAAAGAACTTCACTTCACCCGATGGAAAGTTCCAAGTCGACATCCTAATTAACAATGCGGGCGTCTCTCAAGATCGCCTCCTAAACGACCCCGCCAAAGGCCCTATCACAGCGGACTACTTCAATTGGCACTATACAATCAATGTCCTAGCCCCATTGCTCCTAACGCAAGCCTGCGCGCCATTCTTACCGAATGATCGATCCGGACGGATTGTTAGTATATCCAGTGTTTCTTCGAGTCTAGGATTCACAGGCCAGACGGTATACGGTGGTACAAAGGCGGCCGTAGAAGCTATGACGAGGACCTGGGCTAGGGAATTGGCAGATAGGGCCACTGTGAATGCCGTCAACCCAGGCCCCGTGATCGGGGATATGTATTTCAAGACTGGGGAGGGATTCTGGAACCAGATACAGGGCTTCCAGGATAACACACCCTTGAGTAAGCTTGATGAGGGGAATCCTGAGTTGGAGAATTTGACCCAGGAGCAGATTGGATTGATTAAAGAGAAGATGGGTGGAAGGAGACCTGCGTTTACGAGTGAGATTGCGGGTGTGGTCGCTATGCTTTGTTCGAGTGATGCGTTGTGGTGTACAGGGAGTGTGGTTTGTGCTAATGGAGGTATGAGGATGGGGTGTTAGTGTTTTATTTTGGTTTATAGAATATATCCTGTTTATATTTAGATTGTTTCATAGACTGGTTATTGTGATATGGTATTGTTCTTATTGTTCTTAGGGCATGCGTATAACACCAGATAAGATATGACATCATCGTCATTACTAGTAGCCGCTTAACTTCAACTTCCACCTTGTCCATAAACAACTCACAACTTCATCCAAACACGCCCACTGTTATCATCCCTACAGAAAGATTTATAACCCGTATTAAATTAAATAAACCACAATGGCATCCAGGGCAACTTCCCTCCTCCATCCCGTCCTCCGCTCCAGCACCAGACCATCTATCGTCTCTCTTCGCACAACCAACGCAACCCAATCAACGACCCGACTTTTGTCCCTGGGCGCTCGAATCAGACCCTCAGTCCCGGCATTATCACCAACTTTACCCAAAACAGCAGCAATCACACCCACAATCCGAACCCCAGCAAGAACCTACAGCAATGGCAAATCCTCCGGGAAGAGCGAAGGCGATCTCCTGGTCGAGGAACTACAGGAACTGTACTCGCCCTCCCCTTCCCGCTACGGAATAATAGATGCTAAATAATGGTAAAACAGCTACGAGATAGCAACGGACGAATTTGAAATTGCCACCGACTCAACCAACAACGCGACCATCTATGCCTCCTCAGATCGGGAATCCGCCCGCGACGCTCTCAACCAGCTCCAGATCACCTACGAACTGTACACGACTGATGTCTCTTCCCCCGAGTTTCAGGAGTTGCAGAAGAAGCATGCAGACCAAGCAGATAAACAGGCGAATGTGGAGGGGGAGGCGAGTCAGGTTATTAACACGAATTTTAATCCTGCTGAGGTGTCGGATGAGGCCAGGGCGGAGGTTAGGAAGAGAGTTGGACAGAGGGTAAGAGAGTTGAGGAATGCGGTGGAGAATCTGGAGGAGAGGGCTATGGAGGATTGATCTCGTTTATTTTTAAGATTCTTTTGTATTATACAGATATTCGTGAGGTTGTGTTGAATAACGATGCTATCAATATCGGATGTCCATGTCATGTCGATAAATCTCAATGCAGATATCCGCCAACATAATGGGTATCATCCAACGATACCGTCCAGGACCTTTGAACTTTTTAGAATACAGTCTGCCCGATTCCATAACGCCTCGCTATACCCAGTTCATAACACATTAATACCTGGAATTGGCAACCTAACGAATTGGACTAAACGCCAGCGCGAATTGCTCTGAGATCGGTGATGGGAGGCCGGGACTGGTGCTTTCATGTTTGTGTGTCGTTTTCATGTGGCGTTTCAATTGGTCTGAGATGTTGATATTAGTGGTGTTCAATATTCGAATGGGCAGAGGACATACCAGGTCGAGTGAAGCTCTTGCCACACCCTGGGTAAATGCATTTGTGTTTTCGCTCGCCATGTGCTGTGCTTGTTAACAGTTATCCACAACCCATGGTTTAGATACCTACTTAATCTATGGCTCGACATATTCGAGGACTGCAAAAGTCAGTATTTGTCTCTTGAGTAATCAGTAAGAAACTTACATCGCCTGTCTGGAAATCGCATCCTGGGTAAGTACACTTAAACGGCTTCTCGCCAGAGTGTGTGCGTGAATGGGTTTCTGCGATGTCAGCTACTTCATACAACAAAAGCTGGGCCACATACTCAGCTCGCTGCTATCTGTAAAAGATTTACCACAATCCGGGCACTTGTATGGTTTTTCACCTCGATGGCTTCGTTCATGGCGCTCCAAAGTTGCTTGCCGAGCAAAAGATTTGCCGCAAACTGAGCATTTAAAGTTTTTATCTGCAAATGACTCAGGATTAGCGGATGTAATTATCGCATGTACAAATAAAGAAACGTACGATTGCTATGTGTCAGGAAGTGCCCCTGAAGTTTCGCCTTTTGTGAGAATGGTTCACCTAGACGATGGCACCCGTCCCAGCAGCAATAATACCCATTTCCTTTGGGCCCATCCATAGTAGTCAAATGGTTGGCGACAAGGTGCTCTTGAAGACCCGCAGTGTCTGAGAATGTTGCCCCACACGACCTATTGTTTGTGGACCATTTACAGATATGAAGCTCGCTTTCCGCCGGAGAGAAGCCCCGACTAGTCAGCACAGATGGTGTTCCAGAATCCAACGGTGGCGGAGTATCACCTGGACTAGACAGCAGGTGCGAGCTGACACTTGAACGGGAATTGCGTGAGTAGGGTGAATATAAATGGGAGTGCCCATGTGGGTGAATTCGGCAACGGTGATGCGTACGACAGGGGCCTTTCACGACAGTACGACCGTTCTCAGCACCTTTTATATGAGAGCTCACATGGGAGTATCCTGAATGAAAGCATTGCAAAGGAACTGAAAACGAGTTTCCATTTAGCTGGTCCAAATTATGCTGACAGGGATGCGATTCGGGCATATGGTAATTATGGCAGCTTGAATAGTCCGGGCACATTCCCAGCATATGGAATACCTCTGCTGGATTCACCAAGCTCCCATCGGAACCCTTCGAATTTGAATGGTCATGGCAACTAAAGTGATGGGAGTTACTATGATCGCAGTAATTCTGAGTTGCATATGGTACCAAGCCATTCTGGGCAGAGTGAGCATGCATCGTACCCGATGCGGGGTTGGCCATCGGTTTCGCTGGTTGCTCAGCATGGCCGTGTTCAACTGTATCCGACGGGAGTAACCCATTGTCCAAATGGAGAGTGCCCGGGAATCCCAGAAGAGACTCTATGCCGTGTTCCGTGCCGTCATTGGTGAAACAATGCTGATCGAAGCAAACAGGACCAGTGTCCTTGCACTCCGTATCATCGCAGTGAGGTACAGTACACACTGTTGCTTCGTCACAGTCAACAAAGCCATCGCAGACAGATGAGCAGTTATATGAACAGTCGTCCATATCACAGCATGCTTCGTCAAAGTCACATTGTTCAAGCGACGTGTGATGATCACCACCCGGGCAATTCCATTGAGGTTGATGATCGGTTCCCGAATCTCCCGAGTTCCTATCATCGAGGTGGAACGCCTCCCAATGGCATTCCAGGCAAAAAGGGTCCCCTTTGGATTGCGAAGACATAGTACCTAGTTTCCGCCGGAGAGCCCCGACAGATTTCTTGGCCGATTGGGATAAAAACGTCCTCAGATATAAAGCAAGAAAGGGAATGTATAAGTTACTTGAGGTCTGACAATCGCTCCTTTAAGAAGTCGAGTGACACAGGTTGAAGTAATGGTGATGGTGGAGGAGATCGGTAATCTAGCCCTATGCAGGCAGGGGAAGTCAGCACGTCCAGTATCCACCACAGGAAGAAAACCGAGGAATGTCCCTTACACTCAAGCTGTTCTAACGCACACAGCTATTCGTTGCGACAAGTCATGGTCACTGCAGGCCGGAAGAAAAGGGAAGGAGCAGAGGCAATCGGACAATAAAACTTTGACCGCCCAGCACGAAGGAAAAAGGCGAGAGGGGAAATTGAGGACCTTGGGAGACATAGACGAGGGGGAGATGAGGTGATTATAAAAGAAAATACCAGGAAACAGGCGTGGAAGAGGAAAAGAGGGATTCGAGAACAGGGCGAACAGGCACATCGAGGACCTTTGGGACGGAATGAAGAAAGTGAAAGCGGTAGATGAGGACCTTGTGGGTGAACTTAAGAGCGAATTAACGTCATCGGGAGTGACCGAATAACACAGCATCAATTGTCATCTCGTATTAGTATTAGAATATTCCAGCCAGTCCGAGTATATACGTAGGAATGAGTTAAAAGACAGTCAAGGAAATTAATTGAATGAATTAATTATTTATTTACAATCCATTCTTCTTCTCTCTGGTCACATGCCCCCCCTCAACCCTGACTCTGAGCCCTAACTAAACTCTGTTTTTGGAAATAGCCCTGAATTTAGGTAGATACCCTATTTGTCTCCTATCTATGTGATTAAATTTTCAGCGACTATTATTATGTCAAATATTAATATCAATTTATTGCATACTCTCTCATACAGTATACAGTAGTAACACTAGAATGGAGCCACGTGGGGCAGGCTAATACTCCGGATCGACCACCAACCAAACCAGTTAGTTTGAACTTCCTCAATCTTACCAACTCCACCCATCTCCAATCATCACATCAACATCAACCAACTCCTCTCCTCCATCAACCTAGAAATGGGAAACATCTGCTCCCGCTCCACCAACAAACCCGACAATTTCTCCCAACCCGGTCGAACCCTCAATTCGTCCCCTGTTCCAGCTCCCCGCCCCGCTCAAAACCACGCCCCGCGCCAATCCGCGAAACAGACCGTTGGGACCCCAGGGAGGACGTTAGGCGGGGGAGATAATTCGGGTGATGTAATCGCCGACCCTCGTACGAATGCTGCGATTGCTGCTCAGGTTAGTTAGTTGTCTTACCTTAGTACTTGGTTCCTGTTGTTCCGGCTCGATCGTTCTGCGGTGTACAAATTTGTATCCGGCGCCAACAAGATCATCCTTGCTAATGCGATTCTTTTCTTACTTGGCAGAAACGAGCTGAAGCAGCCAGTTCAGCTAGTAAAGGTAAACTCGGATCGAAGTTGGCGGCTCAGAAAGCTCAAACACATACTCAGACGTTGAATGAGGCCAGTAGGTCCGAGAGGGCCGCGAGGGAGGCTGATAATGCTGCTGCTGCTCAGAGATGGGAGTAGTTGTGCTGACTAGTTCTGTTTGATTGATCGCATTATTAGCGGGTTCTCGTCTGGTCTCGTTTTGTTTCTTGTTTCTTGAGGTGATGGACAGTCTGGAATCTGCTACACCTTTTTTCGCTGAATATATACCCTCACTTCCCTCCCCGGAAAGGTCCAACTGTGGATGTATCAAACGTTTTATGAGCCATGGGTTTATTTTTCCGCTGAGATTACTTCTTTTACAGCGATATCAAAATCTGGGCGTTTGGGACTTAAGAAGCATTGGTTTCTTCATAGATTTATTCGAAATATGGGCTGGCATAACTTGTTATTACTAGGTATTATGCTTCATTCTGAAACAAACTGTTCCCATCCTGAGTTATAGGTGACTTCTAGATTGTAATCTATGTATCCTAAACAACATTATATCGTCCACTCGCCGGCGCTCTCGCATCACTGTCCGCGGCTGCAATGGTTCCATCCTTCAACAACCGCATCAGCTCGCGCATTGCATTGGTCACTGCCAGCTCAGTCTCGCCCTCAACAAGTATATACAGCTTGGGGCTTTCTCCCGGGCCTGGCTCTTTGCCTGCCCCATAGTAATTTCCTTTCGTGGTGATCGATGTACCCGTAGCTTCGAGGATCTTGGCCACATTCGTACGGTTGGTAACCGCCCAGCGAGCTTTCTCTGTTGAGTGGAAGGCGGGTCAGTATCTGACTGCAACAATTCAGAGGAATATAGGGGCAAGTGGAAAACTTACGAGGAAAATCGTTGATTTCAAGAGTAGCATGGAAGGCTCCTGCATCCGGCCCGCGGTTGTCAATAGGAACTCCGCTCCTCATCACTCCGGCACGGCTTAGACGTGCATGGATATCTGCAACTGCAGAGCCGACCTTATCCAGAGGGTTCTTCGACGCGTTGGCAGGGTCTCTTTCGGTCTTGTGCACGGTAATCTTGCCATCCAGATCAATACCCTTGGGAACACCCGGGGGGGGCCCAGTGTTCGCAGACTGAACTGAAGACATAACTTTATTGAACGCCTCTTCTCCCTTTTCGGCCTTCTCCTCCTTTTCATCTTCATCTTCACCTTCATCTCCGGTCTTGTACGTCTTACGCTCCCGGGTTCGGGCAGCGTCTCGTTCTTGGTCAAGCCGCTCGAGTCCTTTGCCGCCAAATCCTAACGCACTCGTCTTCGCCTTGCCCGATTTGACCTTCTCCAGGAAGGAGTCGACCATCTGCTGTACTGGTTCTGGAACCTCTTGCCCACTCTGTTTTAGCGCCTTTGCAATGTCAACAGAGAACCGCTCTTGCTGCTCGGTTATGAACGTGACTGCTGTTCCGGTATTTCCAGCGCGCCCTGTTCGTCCAGCACGATGGACATAATCTTCCAAGTGATTTGGCGCATCGTAGTTCACCACCAGTTTTAGCTGCTTCACATCCAAACCACGTGCTGCAACCGAAGTGGCAATCAAAACTGGGAAGATACCAGCTTTGAAATCCTCAATGGTGGAGTCTCGATCAACTTGATCCTTCCCTCCGTGGATCGACATACATGGGTAGCCCTTACGCATCAACTCGCGAAGAAGCGTGTCCGCCGCTTCCTGGCGATCCACGAAGATCAAGGCCCGAGAATCATCATTGGCTTCATCCGAGTACAAATTTCCGAGTAGCTCAAGGAGCCGCACGAACTTTGTATCTTCGTTGCGGACCTCCACAATTTGTGTAATTTCAGGTGCGACAACACTTCTGCCTCCCACAACAATCTCTACCGGTGAGGTCAAATTCTTGCGGGCAAGTGCCTCCATCTTCGGAGGGAATGTCGCCGAAAATAGAACGGTTTGCCGGTCGGGCCGTATGTTCGCCATGATTTTCATGACTTGTGGTTCAAATCCCATGTCAAACATGCGATCGGCCTCATCCAAAACAACATATGTAACCCTCGCCAAGTTCGTAACTCTGCCTGCATTTGCCGCCAGCAGATCAATCATTCTCCCCGGAGTGCAGACGATGATCTCAGCACCGCGTTTAAGATCGGCAATCTGATCCTTGATTGGCGCTCCACCGTAAGCACAAACTGCCCGAAGATTGAGGGCTTTCAAAAATGGTTTACAATCTTTATGGATCTGCGTGGCTAACTCTCGTGTAGGTGTCATGATAAGGCCGATAGGGCCCTCCATGTTCGCCAGAGGCCGTTGATCCTTAATGTGCCGGAACATGGGTATCAAAAACGCAATTGTTTTGCCAGAGCCGGTCTTGGCCACACCTATGACATCTCGCCCTGACATAATCGCTGGAATTGCCTGGGCTTGGATAGATGTGGTGCTCTCGTAACCAAGCTTCTCAATCACGTCTAGGGTTTGCACTCCCAGTCCGCACTGAGACCATTTCTGCACTGGCTTTGGGACATCCACGCCACGAACCTTAATCCCATCAAGTTCTAGCCGTAGATTTGCAACTTCGTCAGCAGACATTTGAGCCAAATCAGAGGGCTCATTATAGAATTTCTTTCGGAAAGGCTCATACTCCACTTTCTTGTGATCCACTGTTGGGAGTTCCTTTTTCTTTCGGGCTTTGTTCGCAATAGCGAGGAAATCATCTGCATCACCGTCTCCAACTGCCGTGATATCAGCATCATGCTCATCACCAAAGATTGCCTCCGGTTGGTGTTGTTTTTCTTTCGAAAACTTCGCCCCAGTGGTCCTCTTCGGCGGTTCAGCATTTGTCAGTCCAGACATAAAGGCATCCAAAGGGTCAACCTCTTCCTCCTCGGGCTGGTCAATTTCCATCTTGCTTGACTGGGGCGGGTTCGGCGCATTCTTCATTTCGATATCTCCGTTAGCCTTCGGTGGTACATTTGTACTTAGTGCACCGTTTGGGGATGTGTCCTTAAGAGTTTCATTTTGCAAGCGCTCTTCACGCCTTTCTGCCGCAGCTCGTGCAGCGGCGGCATTTCCCTCTTCTGTCCCACCGTCCTGCATATCGACGTCATCGGCGTCGTCGTCTTCAGCAGCCACCTCCGCCACATAATTAGCATCCGTAGTTTCATCTAACGGAGGGGTTGGCAGTTTCTCCAATTTTTTTCTCGTCGACTCCTCTTCACCAAACCCCAACGTCCGAGTTGTAGATGACTTCTCCGTATCGGCGACCGGTTTGGCTCCTAACCCAAACCCACCAACGTTGCCTTTGGTTTTCAAAGGAACACCTGTATACACTATCAGCCACGTTCTGAGACAGCTCTGGGCAATGTAGGGAGGCTTACCTGATGGTAGGTTTGATGTGGCTGAAGGTTTGTTAGCCTGTACCTGTGCATTCGTAGAAGAGGAGGTGGTGGATGTTTTGACAGACGGTGGGACGGCAACGTCGTCTCCAAGTACAGATGGCGTTGCTGCAGCGGGAGCAGCATTTTTCGCAATTGCTTTCGGGTCAAACTTCCCAGCATACTGGGTTGGAGTGGCATCACTGGTCGGAGTTTGCGGAGAATGGGGAGAACCAACGGCGGGCGACAAGCCAGTCCTCTTATCGATTTCTTCTAGTATATTCTTCGGCCCCCCGGCTGCCGACTCTCGCTGCTTCCTCTCCCGTTCGGCAGCCTGTTTCTGTTTCCATGCTTCCAATTTGGCCAACCTTTCGGCTCTTTTTGCGTCGTCTGCGGATGCTTTGGAAGCTGGTGGGGTGGGCGGCTTGGACGCAGAGTTCCTATTTGAAACACGGTCGCGACTATCGTCCCGCCTAGACTTGTACTTCAAGTCAGTAGAATCATCTGCCCTTCTCCGGACCCTGTCGCGGGAATCATCTCGCCTGCTTCGATAGTCCCTCTCACGACTTCTCCGCCGGTAATCCCGGTCATCATCTCTATCTCTGGATCGACGGCGATCTCTCCGGCTCGGACGATAACTATCCTCGTCACGATAGTCGCTGCGCCTATCTACTGAGCGATCACGCCTTCGATATGAATCACGATCGAGGTCTCGGTCACGATATCGCTTCTGTAGAGATAAGAAAACGGTTAGGTGAGTGGATTAAATATCGACATTGGAAAATCATAGTACATACCTCAGGACTGCGAGATCTGCGATAACTCCTTCTGTCATCTCTGCGACTCCGTCTGGATGAAGAGTATGTGCTGCCTACAGGTGATGGTGAGCGAGTATCCCCGTGGCGAGCCATTGTTGCAGGCCAGCAACGATGAGTGAGTATTACTGAGATTCAAGCGATCACAAAACAAGAAGGGCCAGCAAGAGAAAGTATTACCCTTCCATTGACATGAGAATAGTCGACAAGGCTGAAGTCGAAGTCAAGTTGAGATGGGAGATGACAGACAGAATGTGGCGACAATTGGAAGATCTAGAAAAGTAGCAGTCACGTGCATGAGCTTGTTGTTGGTCACATGATAACACCTTCCCAATGCGGCTAATTCCAAACGGATAGCTTACAACGAAGCAACACAGTCCCTTTTCCCTCCCCTCCTTCTCTCCCACTCTAGTTCATCGCATTTATCTCTTCTCTACAATATGCCTTTGAATTTGGCATATCGGGGAGGAGCGTTGCTCCGCACTGTTCGCCCCAATGTCCTTTGTCGTTCCGCCCGTGTGGCTGCAATCCATACCCCTGCGAAGCGCGTTTCCTTAGCTACAACCGGCCGCCTTTCGAAGCTACCTGTCGGGGTCGCATATCCTTCATCTGTACTACGGGTTCTAACCAAGTCCTATGCGACTGCCGGTGAGTCTGAGGGTAGTTCGGAAAAGAGCACTGGAAAGCGAAAGGCTTCCAAAACGTCCAAGGGCGGAAAGAAGAAAAAGAAGAGCGCATCATCTGCGTCCAAGAAGCCTAAGAAACCCAAGAGGAAGGGGTTAACCCCAAGACAAAAATCGTTGAAGGCTGCTAAAGAGCGACGAGATATGATCAGTCGCCTCAAAGAAACCGCGTTGCAACCTCCAAAGAAACGCACGGTAGTTGGACCAAGTTTGATTTTAAGGGAAATTTTTACAAGGAGTAAAGAGGATCCTAACCGCACCAAACCTTTGACCTTCATGGAAGCTCAGGAAATTGCCAGAACATATAGCGAGGAAGAGAGAGAGGTCCGGTCCCTGCAATTTGCTTTTCTGGATCCAATGGAGACTAATTTCTTTTCTATAGAAATTCCGGCGTCTTGCAAAGGAAAACAAGGCTGCTAATGATGAAGATTACCGTAACTTTATTAATAGTCATAGTCCCCGTGAGATCAAGGACGCGAATGTGGCAAGGAGGGCGCTAAGCCGAATCACTAAAAAGAAGGTTCTTCCACTTCGAGATGACAGACTGGTGAAGAAGGCCGTAGCTGCTCAGAACTTTTTGTACAACGATCTACTAGCAGCCGGTGAATTGGAGGGATTGCGGCCCCAGGAAACTATTGCTCGAGTTTCCCAGCGATTTAGAGAATTGACAGACGCAGAAAGAGAGGTGAGCTTACAGTCTCATGCCCATGAGTCCTAGTTGTTAGTTGTAGGAAACACTGACCAGGATAATACAGAAATACTTGGAGCTGCAAGCCCGGGATCGTGAGCGTTTTGAGAGGGAGTATCTGGAAGTTTATGGGCAAACTCCCGCTCCGACCCGTTCCAAAAGGCTTCCAAAGTCTCAGGAGACTGAATCCAAGGTTGACACTTCCTAAAGTAAATAAATAGTTGTGGGTGGATTCATTATTTGTACTTTCTTAATGGGGAACAAGTATTGTTGGATCGCAGCTGGGAGGATCTATCCGGAATGGTTTACGGGTAACTGGGCAAGTTTGTCTGGTGTTATTTTTTTTTTCGGCTCTCGTTTCTTTTTTTCCTTTTTTATGTTATATGTTGTATGTGTGTACTTTACCTATCAAATTCCGGGAGGCTTTGATGTTTTGCGCTACATGATGACACCAGAAGTAAAGTCCAGTACAGTATACAGTAGTATAGCATGTATACGTGGGTATGATTTCTTTTTCCTGCATATCATCAGTCCCACGAGTCGAGAGGAGAGTAGCGGTGAGACTGGAGTAGAAGTAAATAATTGACCAGCATTGAATATGACCAGTGGCTGGGGAGTTTATGTATAGAACCACACAGCTTTAACCACGGTAGGATAATTGATTGTATATGGTTGGGTTGCTATACATACTAAGTTCCTTAGGTCCGCCGATGATGATGCGGTGAAGAATTCATCATTCGATCAATTATAATCTTGTCTTCTTCTTCTCTTCATCCCGAGGTCTTCGAGATCACGGAGAAGTACGGAGGTTGATTGTTTATATTTGCTATTTGTTTGTTGTATATATCACATACCTAGGAACACTTCATATCTTACATTTTATATCTTATATATTATATTATAGCCTTTGATTGATTCGTACCTGCTTTGAATCCAATCGGAAGAGGAATTGAATATATCTTTTTCTTCCTCTTCCCAGCCACCTTTTTCCCGCGCTGATCAATTACTCCTCTAGAAGAAGGAATTCGACATTGGGAAAAAGAAGGGAGCAAGAAAAAAAATAAAAGCAGAAAAAAAAGTTCATCAATCAGCAGCAAGGGAAAAATTCCTGAAGAGTACGAGGGGTTCAGGAAAGGCCCGAGTTGATCGACTTCCCGCCCTTCTTCAAATCAAATGCTTGTATGATTTCTATGCGCCCTCTTTTCCTCTTTTCCTCTTCCTCCCTTTTCTATTTTTTTATTAATCTCCCTATCCCTATCCCTTACCTCTCTTCCTTTTCCTGTCTCGTTTATCTTTCTCAAACATTCAGCCCGTGTCTCTAATCATCACTCCCGGCGTATTCGCGATCATCCCCACGTTTCACGCCGTGTGACCGCATCTAGCGGTAATCGCGCATTTATCAATTCTACAACAGGGAGGCTCTTTGCTTTCTTTCGGTTCCATTTCTTATGTTTTATTTTTATTCCTTGTTTTTACTTGGTCCTGCGCGTTGACGTCTTGTTTCATTCCGTATCGACCTGGTCCTGCAGAGACTCCCTCAATCGAGAGGCTTGCATGTCCATGTCCCTGCCGTCCTGGACTTGTTCGCTTCTCCAGCATTAAGCATGGAAACTGTGCGCGCTTCCTCCTTTCCCGTTTTCGGTTCATCTCCTGTAATTCCTTCCTATGCGTGGTCCTGTGCTTCTGGGAATATAATAGACGATGAGCTCTGCAAGGAATGGGATAGGATAGCGGGGGAAAAGATTGACCGAGTTGTACGGTCTAAGACTAACAGCGAAGTTAAATGTGGCCCTCGGCTTGAGGTAATGAGAATCGGGAATGTGGTACGCATCTATCCGTCTTTTGTTTGTTTCCGGCGTTTATTACATCTTCTGTCCTGTACAATCTATTCTGACTTTCGCAGTCATCTGAGAAGGATGTAAAGGAGCCATGTTTAAGATCTCTCCGCAAAACTGCTTTAGATATTGAATCCAATGTCCTAGCCTGCGAACCGCACGGTTACGGACACCCCCCGCCATCCTACAACGATGCGCTGAATGACCTTCCCCCCGATTATTACTCGACTATAGCTCCGTTTGCCCATCAGAAGGATTTGGTTCCAGATCCCGCTCCAGCTAGACCTACCACGAAATCCCGCGCAAAATCATCTTCCCTATTACTTGATCCTACCTGCGATGTAACTATAGATTTCGAAAACCCAACCGGTGTCCGAGAACATAAGAAGAAGAAACCTGCGAAGAAGGCGGCGGCACCAGCACCCCCGCAGAATACGTCGAATAATGACGGCGATAACCCGGATCAAGGGGGCGATAACGGCCAGGGTGATGACGCTGGAGACGGAGGTGGAGGTGCTGGAGATGGGAATGGAGATGACGGAGCAGGCGGGGGCGGTGATGATGGAGATGGAGATGGTTGGGACGATTGGACAACTCCTGCAAATAAGAAGAAGGATAAAAAGAAAAAGAAGGAGGAAGAAGAGCAGAAAGCCAAAGAAGAGGAGGAGAAAAAAGCGGCTGAAGCTGCTGCTGCCGCCGGCAATAACAACCTCAGCTGGGCTGACGAAGTGGACGATAATGGCGACGATTCATGGGGCGGATTTGCAACAGTTGGCAAGAAGAAGAAGAAGGGCAAAGTATGATCCGTCGGTAATGTTCTTTCGGCTATATCTAACTCTTTCCTAGGCCGATCCAGAACCCGCAGCATCGAATGGCTTCCAGGATGTCAACCTAAATGATGGAGCACCGCAATTGGACCTTAACTTTGATGGCCCCAAGCTTCTGGAAGTGGCTTTAATTTCGGCGGATGGGGCAAGGATTGGAATACCGGGAGTAAATGGGACTTTGATTCTATTGGTGCTGGTGGTAATGCCGATGGCGGAAAGGATAACAATCCCTGGAGCAAATCAAAGAGCAAGTTCGACTTTGGTGACCTTGGCGGTAAGGATGAAAAGAAAAAAGACGAGGACGACGATTGGGGCACCTTTGCAGCTGTGGGTAAAAACAAAAAGAAGGGCAAAAAGGGGGAGGTGGAGCCAGCTCCTGCGGACGAACTAGATGCTTGGGGCAAGGAAAAGGAAGAATCCCCAAAGGAACAAGAGGCTGAAGCTGACGACATTTGGGCATTGGCTGGTTCCAAGAAGGACAAGAAGAAGAAAGGCAAGGTTGAGCCGGAACCGGAACCTCAACCACCTGCTCCTGAGCCTGATCCTGTCGTTGACAATGCCTGGACGCAAGGAATGTCCAAGAAGGAGAAGCGCAAAGCGAAAAAAGGACAAGCCAAAACAGAGGAGCCTGCTGCGCCTGAGCCTGTACCCGAAGAGCCAAAGAAGGATAGCGTTTGGGGCACTTCTACGTCGAAAGCTAAAGAGGAACCGGAGATTGCAGATGACAACGATTGGGGATGGAACGTGTCATCTAAGAAAGACAAAAAGAAGAAGGCCGAAGAACCTCCTGCGCCCGATCCTCCTGCTGAACCTGCCCCCGCCGAAGATGATTGGGGTGGCTGGGGTGTTGCTAAAAAGGACAAGAAGAAGAAGAAAGGCAAAGCTGAACCTGAACCCGAGCCGGAACCTGAGCCAGAGCCAGAACCAGAACCCGAACCAGAACCTGAGCCGGAACCAGAACCTGAACCCGAACCGCCTAAACTACCAGACGATCCTCTTTACAATAATTGGCATGAACTTTCATCCAAGGACCGGAAAAAGCGAGAGAAATCATTGAAAAAGAAGGGCCTTCCTATACCGGGCGTGGATATAGAACTCCCTCCACCAGCACCGGAGCCTGTAGAAGAGCCACCCGCTGAGCCAGAACCAGAGCCAGAGCCAGAGCCTGCCCCGGAACCCGAGCCTGAACCGGCCGCTGATGATAGCTGGGGAGTTTGGACATCCTCTAAAGATAAGAAGAAGAATAAAAAGGGTAAGGCAACGGAGGAACCTCCTCCTCCTGCTCCCACGCCTCCTGATCTAGGTTTGACCCCTGAGCCTGAACCCGCTCCGGAAACCGAAGATGTAGCTGAACCTACTGCCTGGGATACCGCTGGTACTAAATCTTCTAAAACAAAGAAGGAATCTAAGGTAGAAAAGGAGACCCCCGCGAAGGCTGCTAAAGGATTCTGGGCCAGTCTTGGTGCAGCAACGACTACCAAAACTAAGACCAAAACTAAAGCCGAGGAAAAACCAAAGGCTTCTGAGAAGAAAGAACCTGATGGTGATGCTGGAAATGGAGAAGACTTGCTTATTGACGTGGACGAATCGCCCAAGGAGCCCAAGGAGTCTAAGGAGCCTGAGGCGCCTGCCGCGCCTACTGCTGATGAAACAGCCGCGCCAGCCGAGCTGACAACGAAGTCCTCTGGTGCCACCTCCAAGGCAAAAAGTCCTGCTAAGCTCTCCGTCGCGGAACGTATCAAAGCACTCGAGCAGAATAAAAAGGATAAAACCAAAGAAACCAAAGAGAAGACAACTGAGAAATCAAAGTCAAAAGAGGTTGCTCCTGATCCCGAGGAATTATCCCCGCCCAAGGCTTCCAAGAGTAAGGCCAAGGATTCTGCCTCCAAGAAGGAATCAGTCGAAGAGGCTTCTTCTGAACCGGTCGAGGATAAAAAGGAATCGCGTGATTCTGTTCCTGGAAGTTTCCCTGACGCATTAGACGACGAGGCCCCGCCCCCTGCTCCTGAACCTGAACCAGAGCCAGAGCCAGTACCGTTGTCGAAAATTGACAAAAAGAAAAAGAAGAAAGGTAAAGCCGAGCCTGAACCAGCACCCAAGGAACCTGAACCTCAGCCGGAACCCGAACCGGAGCCTGCCCCCGAACCAGCTCCAGAGCCAGCGCCATTGTCCAAGACTGAAAAGAAGAAAAAGAAGAAGGGCATTGCTGTTGAGCCGGAGCCTGAACCAGCACCCGAACCAGTTGCAGAGCCCGAGCCCGAGCCTGAGAAGTCCGAAAAGAAGAGTAAGAAATCCTCAAAGGACACGACGAAAGATCCACCTGCTGCCGATGCTATACCTCCGCAGGCGAAGGAGGTAGACGCAGGTGCTCCTGACTCTACTGATCCGCCAAAGGCATCGAAGAAGGATCGAACTCGCGTCGAACGCACTCCGGGTGCTTCTTCCTGGGGTTTCTGGGGAACCCCTGCCCCACCAAAGAAATCGAGCAGCAAAGAACCCAAGGATATTGACACCTCAAGAAGAAAAGAGCATTCCCCTCCTGCAGTTTCAAGGTCAAAGTCGACCAAACGCTCGAAACCGAAGGAGTCGGAGAATGAGGCTGAGAAGTCGTCTAATTCTGACAAGGAACGACGGCGTGAGGCAAAATCGTCTCGAAATAGTAGGGGAATGGGCTTTTCTGACTACATCCTTGGTGCACCTCCTCCAGCCAGAACCAAGTCGTCGCGGAGGCATGGGGCGTCTGGTTCAAAATCGAATTCCAGACGTCCTTCTATTGATATGGACGGGACCGGAATGCCCTCTGAGGAACGACCCGAAGTTACTGACAAGGCTGCCAAACTGATGGGTATGAACGCTTCCAAGTCAAGGAGGGATAAGCATAGGGAACGGAAGAGGTCCAGTATGTCTTGTCACCATTACCAAGTGTAATTTCAGAGTCTTTTTCGACTAACATTCAAAGGTGCCCGTGATCCTTACCCACTTGACGATGAAGACTTGGTTATGGTCAATCAAGATGACGCCGATCCCCATTCGCCGAAAGATGGATCTAGGGGGTCTAAACGGCAGTCAAAGAAGGTAAGATGCAGACCAGCTTCCCTTTTGAATGTTCTACTAATATAGTTTCAACCTTAGTCGAGGTCCAAGCATGGAGATCATCATGACGATGCAGTCATGGTCGACGCTGAGCAAGCTCACCATGGTCCGGATGTAATTTCAGGTCCTGACGATATCGCCTTTGTTGAAGCTCCAAGAGAACGACGGTTGAAACGGCCCAGTACTGTACCGAAGAAGCCCGAGGGAGGAGGTGGTTTGATGGGACTAATTGGATCGCTTCGGCGGAACACGCGACCTGAAATGCCTGATCGTCGAAGATCCCGGTCTTATCGCGACGAGGACCCGAGACATATGGCTGACCCAGAACGGGAAGAAGCCCGACGAATGAGACGAGAAGAGAGAAAACGGCGGTCTATGAAACCGGAGACTGATGGCGAAGGCTTCACTACCGACGCTGGTTTGGCTGGTGCTCCAGAGGCAGAAGCAGAAGATGCCGAGGCTAGAAAGGCGGCACGCAGAGCACGCCGTGCCTCACGACATGGATACCCCGAGCAACCTCAAGAGGCTGACCTTCGAGAAGCCGAAGAGAGGCGAGCCCGACGGAAGGAGAAGGAGAAAGCGCGTGAACTTCGGGAGAGGCAAGCCCGTGAAGAGGAGGAAGAGAGACGTCGGGAGGAGAAGAGAGCTCGTCGAGCTGCGCGTGAGGAGCGCCGTGCTCGGGAAGAGCAGGAGGCCAGGGAAGCTGAGGCTCGAGCTGAAGCCAAAGCGGCAGAACGGCGTGAACGAAGACGCCTTCGCGAGCAAGAGATGCTCGAAGCGTCCAAGGCAAGACGACGCCAGTCTCGCGCGGAACCAGTCAACGATGGGTACTTTCCTGATGATGCCGAGAAGCCTCGTCGTGCCCACCGGTCTGGTGATGAAGCTGAAAAATCTAGACGCCGCAAATCCAAGGTGCCTCCAGAGGCGATGGGGGCTCCTCCAATGATGTCTGGAGGCAAACACCAGAAAATCTCTTCCTGGGTCCATTCCCAAGCTGATGACCCTCCCGAGCCTCCTCCGATTACGCCAACCGTAATAGATGTGCCGCCGCCACCCGGTGAACCGATCAACACCCACTCCGTCTCCTCAGATGACGAAGCTAGACGTGACCTACGTCGCCGGGCTCGGAGGCGCGCCAAGTATCCCGGGCTCACAGATGAAGAAATAGACGATTTGCGAGCAAGAAGGCGTGAAGGCCGTGGCATCAAGAGCAGCTCCGGAAGCGGTGACTATGAACGAGATCGAGGTTATGCACCAGCTCCACCGGCGACGAAAATGTCCAGTTGGTTTAAGAAGTTCACGAACTTTTGATATATCTTGAATTGGAAAATTGGGTAGGCGGTTGATCTATTGATCAAGCTGCCATGTTCACTTTTGAAAAATGGCTTATGATTCTATAGATTCATTGGGATTGATAGCGTTTTGATGATTGATATGATGAGACGACTTTTCCTTATGATATTTACGTTTGATATATGATGGATTATGATTCTGCTCCTGTACTTCCTTCAGAGATCTATTATGTTTTATAGTCTGCGCATCACGATACTGCATCGCTCTCGGGTCGATTGAACCATGAATCCTGTTCTATTAAGATTGAACCTAAGAATCTATATCTACAGTAGTCGTCTAACCCAACGCCTTTCTAAGTATAGTTATATATTCCATCGCCATTCGTTTTTTCCTTCTTCTTCCTCCGATTCTCCAAATAAAACCTGCTTCCCTCATAAATAGTCAGATACATACTTAGGGAAAGAGCTGTCCACCCAACCCGAATCAGTCCCCCACGAAACAACCCTTTTATACCCTCCTCTCGAAAGATCTGTCTTCCAACCGCTAATGTACTAGGGTTCTTCTTTTTCTTCTTTTCCCCATCCCCTGCCCCATCACTACTCTCGCCAGACCCACCCTGCGCAGTAACCTTCCCATCACCAGCCGACAACATCATCCTCGTCTTAACAACATCAATCGGCGTCGTAACAATAGCAGATATTGCCCCCGACACAGCAGCCGAAAACCCCGTCACCCCAGCCCGTTCAACAACCGCACTCCACCCGTGTACACCACCACTCGCTCCCTTCATCTGTCGCCTCCACTCCCCAACATGACCCCTGACAAACTCGTAAATCGGAAACTGCAACCCCGTAGAAGGTAAATTCCTCGCTACAAGCGCCGAATACCCACTCCACAGTTTCCACGGTTGACCCTTGAACCGGGAAAATACCTTCATGCTCGCATGTCTCTGGTCTTCTCTCTTTTCAGACTGATTACCCGTACCAGACGGTGTCTTCCCAGAAGCATTATCTACAACTTGTGCGTTCTGCTTCAGGACTTCAGCGGGTGTGGTCATTAGACAGGCGACTAGTTCTCCGGTGGAAGATGCGAGCGCGTGGGTTATTGGTGTCGGGAGGGAGTTTGTGATGGGGAAACGGTTGCATTCTGGTTTTTGGGGATTGGGGGTTA